>BLSH010088069.1:118742-133671 GCA_018402905.1 Glandirana rugosa
TTCCCCGGCAATGAAGGAGCAACAGAAATAATTTTACTGTTAGGGAAAACTTGGAAAATTGTATTGAGGGGTCATGGCAGGTTGCGAACCACTGCCCTCGAGGGAACCCCCATCAGTAGCAGACAACTTTTATTGAACAGCCCCTTCACCACCCAGACCAGAGCAGCTGAATTCAGGCAGTGGGTCAAGAGATCCCATGGTGCTTGCATCCTGCCAGGAAAAGGGAAGCCAAGAGAACTGCCCAGGTTCCAGCAGGAAGTTCAGCGTAGAGTTGCTCTGGAGTGGGGTCTGGACTACCCTTATGTCCCTCCTGACACTATGGACATTGTGGAGAACTCCCAGGAAGATTAGAAGGATTACCTAGTGTGGGAGTACTTGTATATACCCAAGCCCTTGCGGGTCCCAGAGTGTGAGGAGACTTGCCCCCGCTTTGAGAACATTCGGAAGGAAGTGGTGGTCGTGAAAGCAGGACAGCCTGCAAGGAGCCACTCTGTCTCCATTAGAGAAGAAGGGGTTGATAGATGGAGACCACCTGAGCAGCATTTCTATGCATGAGGGACTGTTGGAGTGCACAGCTCACCAATGAAATGACAACATGGGCTGCTGTGAAGGTTGCAGACTGTGTACCTTCTTTCTGATATTTGCAGGACTAAGACTGGCCTGCCACCCTAATCTGAGCCAGTTGGATGGACCTTCCTGCTGATGAACTCTGGGTGAGGTCAAAGTTCTGCCTTTAACTCTTTTAGGAACCTGATAGTTTGGGAGTGGCCCCTCCCGCCAGGAACGCCAAAGAGAACTGTTCACTTCTTGTGCTGTGTTTTTTTTCCTCTGTTTGTTTCTGTCAGCAGGGCAATAACCCCCTCCTGACAGAAAACTTTGTAAAGTGTGTAGATAGTTGTTAGAGTAGGATGTTGTTTCCCTTTTCTTATAGGATCTCTTCTGATGGGACGGCTGTTCATCCACCTCTGGCTGGAGTCAAGAATCCTGCGGGCGGAAGGCCTCCCTTCGGGGGGAGTTAGTCTGGATCATGTACCCCCTCCCCCTTCATGACCAGGCCATTTTTTGCAATATAGCACTGTGTTACTTTAACTGACAATTGTGTAGCCATAGTACCACTAAACCCAAATAAAATTGATGTCCCTTTTTTTCACAAATAGAGCTTTATTTTGGTGGTATTTGATCACCTCTGCAGTTTTTATTTTTTGCGCTATTATTAAAAAAGGCCGACAATTTTGAAAAAGAAATGTATATTTTTTACTTACTATAAACCACATCCAAGTAAAAAAAAAAAATTGAATTTCTTCTTCAATTTAGGCCAATATGTATTCTGCTACATATGTTTGGGTAAAAATATAGTAGCATATAGTGATTGGTTTGTGCAAAAGTTATAGCGTCTACAAACTATGGGATATTTTTATTTTTTATTTGTCTTACTAGTAATGGCAGCAATCAGCAACTTATAGTGGGACTACACCATTGTGGCAGACAAGTTGGGCAACAAGTGACACTTTTTTGGGGACCAGTGACACCAATACAGTGATCAGTGTTAAATATGCACTGTCACTGTACTAATGACACTGGCAGAGAAGAGATTAACATCAGGGGCAATGAAAGGGTCAAATGGGGCCATAGGGAGTGCTCTCTCATTGTTGGGGAGGCGCTCATACTGTAAGAAGACAGATTCATGTTCCTGCTTAGCACAAACACAAGATCTGTCTTCTCTTGTCATAGAACAGCGATCTGCCTTGTTTATAGGGATGAGCCCTATGTTCGAGTACACCCCTCACATTTTTGTAAATATTTTATTCTATCTTTTCATGTGACAACACTGAAGAAATGACACTTTGCTACAATGTAAAGCAGTGAGCGTACAGCTTGTATAACAGTGTAAATTTGCTGTCCCCTCAAAATAACTCAACACACAGCTATTAATGTCTAAACCACTGGCAACAAAAGTGAGTACACCCGTAAGTAAAAATGTCCAAATTGGGCCCAATTAGCCATTTTCCCTCCCTGGTGTCATGTGACTCGTTAATGTTACAAGGTCTCAGGTGTGAATGGGGAGCAGGTGTGTTAAATGTGGTGTTATCGCTCTCACTCTCTCATACTGGTCACTGGAGGTTCAACGTGGCACCTCATGGCAAAGAACTCTCTGAGGATCTGAAAAAAAGAATTGTTGCTCTACATAAAGATGGCCTAGGCTATAAGAAGATTGCCAAGACCCTGAAACTGAGCTGCAGCACGGTGGCCAAGACCATGCAGCGGTTTAACAGGACAGGTTCCACTCAGAACAGACCTCACCATGGTTGACCATAGAAGTTGAGTGCACATGCTCAGCATCATATCCAGAGGTTGTCTTTAGGAAATAGACGAATGAGTGCTGCCAGCATTGCTGCAGAGGTTGAAGGGGTGGGGGTCAGCCTGTCAGTGCTCAGACCATAAGACGCACACTGCATCAAATTGGTCTGCATGGCTGTCGTCCCAGAAGGAAGCCTCTTCTAAAGATGATGCACATCTGGATTACTGGAACCATGTCCTGTGGTCTGATGAGACCAAGACAAACTTGTTTGGTTCAGATGGTGTCAAGCGTGTGTGGTAGCAACCAGGTGAGGAGTACAAAGGCAAGTGTGTCTTGTCTACAGTCAAGCATGGTGGTGGGAGTGTCATGGTCTGGGGCTGCATGAGTGCTGCCAGCACTGGGGGGCTACAGTTCATTGAGGAAACCATGAATGCCAACATGTACTGTGACATACTGAAGCAGAGCATGATCCCCTCCCTTCAGAGACTGGGCTGCAGGGCAGTATTCCAACATGATAACAACCCCAAACTTCTCCAAGACAACCACTGTCTTGCTAAAGAAGCTGAGGGTAAAGGTGATGGACTGCCCAAGCATCTCCAGACCTAAACCCTATTGAGCATCTGTGGGGCATCCTCAAATGGAAGGTAGAGGAGCGCAAGGTCTCTAACATCCACCAGCTCTGTGATGTCATCATGGAGGAGGGGAAGAGGACTCCAGTGGCAACCTGTGAAGCTCTGGTGAACTCCATGCCCAAGAGGGTTAAGGCAGTGCTGGAAAATAATGGTGGCTACAGAAATTATTGACACTTTGGGCCCAATTTGGACGTTTTCACTTATGGCTGTGTGTTGAGTCATTTTGAGGGGACAGCAAATTTACACTGTTATACAAGCTGTACACTCACTACTTTACATTGTAGCAAAGCGTCATTTCTTCAGTGTTGTCACATGAAAAGATATGATAAAATAATTACAAAAATGTGAGGGGTGTACTTACTTTTGTGAGATACTGTATATACTCTGAATTCAGTTTAGATTATATACAGTGTGTGCTCGGATAAGGGCCTGGCATAGATTTTAAGGGGAACTCCACACCAATTATTTAAAAAAATTGGCATGAAGCCCACCCCAAAATCCATACCAGGCCCCTCAGGTCTGGTGTGGATTTTAAGCGAGCGAGCACCCCCCCCACCCCCCTCCGAACCATACCAGGCCACATGCCCTCAACATGGGGCGGGTGCTTTGGGTGTCCCCCCAAAGCACCTTGTCCCCATGTTGATGGGGAGGAGGGCCTCATCCCCACAACCCTGTCCGGTGGTTGTGGGGGGGTCTGCGTGCAGGGGGCTTATCGGAAGTGTCCAGGGGTGTAATTCCCAGCATGCGATAACCTGAAAAAAATAAGAAAAAACAGAGAAAGGCTAGGGTGGGGTCAACAGCTGATGTAACCAGATGACCCCACCCCCTTCTGACATCACATGACATCAGAAGGGACTAGGTCACTCAGTTACATTACCGGGTGCCTTCGCCCTAGCCTTTATAAAAGCTGTTAAATTGAAAAAGACAATGGTCATTGAGAGCCTTCCATCGTGGAGGCGCTTTTTTAGTATTTTTTTTTTTTTAGTAAACTGTTTACTATGCTTCAGTTTGTGAATGAGCAAGAGCGCTTCCTATTAATTTATCTGTGCAGCTGAGGCTGCAGAGAAAGGGACCAATACATCTATATCCTCAGTCACTTTCAGCTGGGGGGGGGGGTTTGTCAGGTAGACTTCATGGGGCCCCGTGATTTCTAACAGCAGCCCTGGGTACAATGTACCCGATACTCATTCACTACCCTGCCCTGCCAGATAAGGGTCTGGTATGGACTGGGGGGACACCCATGCAATTTTTTTCAGTGTTCTTTTTTTTTTTCTATACATTACAGCCGCAAGCAAGTTTTAAATGACAATTTTTCTTTTACAAATGTCATTTTGCGGTGGCACGCTTCTAAACATCACAGATGCGCCACATTAAAAGCAGACTAAGGGGACCTCCCCAGGCACAATATTTATAAAGGAATAGTTCATTTTTATTGTTTCACTTTAATCCCTATTAAAATCACTGCGCCTGAAAAAAAAAAAAAGATTTAAAAACTTTATGCATTGATACATGTCCCCTAGGGTAGTACCCCGGTCCCCATACACTTTATATGACAATAACTTGCATATAAGCCTTTAAAATTATCAGTTTTGTTTGTGTCCTATGGACTTTAATAGGGTTTGAATGTTCGCACGTTCTGGTGTGAACCACACGCGGGGCGGACATTGGTTTTGCTGATTGGACTCTGCTGTGTCCAATCACAGCGGAAGCTGGTTGCCACCGGCATGCCCCAGACCAGGGTAAATTAAACCACGTACAGCATTTCGCACAGAGAGACCGCCCCAATGCACTAAATATACGTGGGGCAGTCCAGAAGCGAAATGATGCTAAATGGTGGGTCTGGCTAAACCTAGTATTTACATCCAGCTGTCCATAGGGATGCATGGACCTTCCCATCAGGTCCACCTGAAGAACCAACAGGCAGACCTAATGAGACCCGCTGTGTGAAAGGGGGCTTAGTGATGGCGTCAGCTCCATTAGGGGCGCCGCCTCCCTAATCCATGCGATCCTAATCTACATGCAGGGTGCCAGACACATGGATTCCAATGTTTTGTTTTGTTTTTAGAGCCCGAGGCTCTAATGGACTATTAAAAATAAAAAAGTGGCTCCGGGCACGGAGCACTGTGCCCACCCAGTTGTGTGACATTAGCAAATTAATATTCGCTATTGTCTTCAGGAGGCAGGACCTGAGACCCGATTGGTCGAGAGAAGCTACTGTATTGGCTGGTACCAGGGGAGGATGATCTGAAGGTGGCTGTTCCACATCGGAGGGAGCGATCTTGCTCTGCAATCACCATGAACATCGGACCCCCTCACCTGGAGCACCACTGGTATCAGTAAGGAGCAACTGAGAAATTAGGTTTAAAACTGCACTTCCCCAATTTCTTAGTCAGGACAGCGCTACATGAAAAACAGGAGATGCCATCTCTTTGTCAGCCAATATCTAAAACAGTGTTTCTCAACTCCGGTCCTCGGGACCCACTAACAGGCCAGGTTTGCAGGATAACTGAAATACATCACAGGTGATATCATTTGCTGCTCAGTGATTGCAGTATTCTAGACTGCATCTCCCCAAGGTAATACTTAAAATCTGGCCTGTTGGTGGGTCCTGAGGACCGGAGTTGAGAACCACTGTTCTAAAAGAAGCAAGTAAGAGTGCTGTCATGACTGAGAAATTGGCGGTTGCAGTTTTAACCGGTTCCCGACCAACTCGCGTAATTTTACTTCTGCAGAATGGCGGTTCCCCGCTCTGACAGGCGGCATGTAAGAGATCTACAGACCCCTGTCACTGGAATCCATTAGATCTCTTATGCCCCTGGCAGCCCCCTCGCAGTTAGAACACGCCTAGGGAACAGTTACCCCCTAGATCTCCCCCTGCAGGTTAACCCCTTCACTGCCAATGACATTTATACAGTAATCTGTGGCCATTTTTAGCTCTGATCGCTGTATAAAATGTCAATGGTCCCAAAAAAAAAAAAAAAGTGTCAAAAATGTCCAATCTGTCCACCACAATATCACAGTCCCGATCAAAGAATATATATATACACACACTTTTTTTTTTTTCACAGGTGGCTGCTATTACGGTCGTAAAAAAACCGCCATAAATAAATGCTCATGGTTTGTAAACGTGGCAACTTCTGCGCAAATCAATATGCGCCTATTGTAATTTTTTTTTTTTATACCAAAAATATGTAAAAGAATACACATCAGCCTAAACTGATGAATAGATTATTATTATTTTTAGGACATTGCAAAAAAAAAAAAACCTCAAAATTGTCGCTAGTTTGTTTATAGTGCAAAAAAACCTGCAGAGGTGTTTGAATACCACCAAAAGAAAGCTCTATTTTTTTTGGGGGGGAGCCCCCCCCCGCGACCACGCAATTGTCAGTTAAATCAACAAAGTGACGAATCGCAAAAAGTTCTCTGGTCAGGGGGGGGGGGGGGGGTGTAAATCCTTCCAGGGCTGAAGTAGTTAAACCCAGTTAAGACTGCTTAAAAAAAAAAAAAATATATATATATATATAAAACACTCATGCCCTTTATCTTTGGAGCCCCCTGTAACATCAGAGCCCCCCTCTACAATCAGTGCAGCCTCTCAGTGCCCGGGAGAGGTCAGAGTTTCCCTACTACCCTGATGTCTATTACTCATTGCAGCCTTTCAACCAGGGTGCCCAGGCAAAATGCCTAAACATTGCATAGAAGCCAGCAGATGGATGAAGGCTGCCTTTTAGTTACATAAAGCCCCGGGTTCTCATTGTGCACCATTACAGCCTTCTAGCCGCCGGCATCCTAACTACCAATGACTGTCAGTTGCTATGAGGATGGCAGTTGTCTGCAGAGCATCCTTGGTTCATTCTCCCCCGCCCCTCTCCATCAGCTGTGGAAGGGATGGGGAGAAAAATCGCATTAACGAAGTGATTCAAATTACAGACAGCCTTGAGGCACCCCATTCAATGAGAAGAAAAGAAACTGGATGGAGAACACTGGAATACTAGTCAGTAGCGGTGTGCAGATGTGCATTTGGTTTGGAAGAATAAATCACCTCTAATGTTGGGTGCCCTATGTGTGCCGATGTTGGCACATTATGTAACATTAGAATCTTTTTTTTACTTTTAAAGGGGGCACCTCAAGGCTGTCTGTAATTTTAAATTATAATATGATTGAATAATTTTAAATGGCGCTTTCACTAGAAAAAAAAAAAAGTTGAGACACACTGACCAAGTGAGGCGAAGGACCTACCTGGTCCTGGCCAGCCACCAGTGCTGCCGGCTCCCACGCCAACATCTGCGGTCTCACCACCAATGATCCGGGACTGGCGTCCAGGCTGCCATGATAAACCCTTGGCTAGCCACACCCCACCCGCTAGTATTTACCAATTGCAGAAGGCACCACCATGTGATTTCACTTGGGGGGGGGGGGGAGTTGGTACCAAAAAGTCCTGATGTCTGTGACAGAGCCCGATTTTCAGGATTTTGCCCAGGACATTGGTCTAATTCAGTGTTTCTCAATTCCAGTCCTCAAGGCGCACCAACAGGCCATGTTTCCAGGATTTCCCTCAGATGAAAACAGCTGTGGCAATTGCTAAAGCCGTGAACCTGATCAAATCACCTGTGAAAAATGGAAGGCCTGGATACGTGACCTGTTGGGGCACCTTTAAGACTGGAATTGAAAAACACTTGTCTAATTGTTGGGCGGGGGGGGCAGAAAAAAAACCCACAACTTTGCCCAAAATATTTTATTGCATTTTTGAGTTAGTTACATTGAACAGATACGGTATTGATTAACATTGCTGTTAGGGTTTAAGGTCAGGACACAAAAACGTTGTGCGTGGTCAGCAAAGTGCATTACTTGAAGATCCGATGTTTCATCTCTTTACATACTCGTTTAACCCCTTTATCACTGGCCCCTTAGTTGAAAGCTGGAAGGTGGTGTCTGATCATGTGACCACCAATTCATTAATGCAGTGCAGAGGTCACATGATCATGAGCCCACCAGCTCCCATTTAACAGTGATGGGGAGAAGCTGGCGACAGCTCGGTCACTGTGCTAAGAGCACGCCTTCTACAGAACACTGGGTATACAGCCAGGGTTAAGGCTCCACGCACCGCAGATTTGTTCATTACATCAGGAAGAAGTTGAACATGTTGAAATTTATTGCATACGTATTTCGCTTTGACAGACTTTACAATTTTGTGCTGAATTGAACATGAACAGGGGAATCTTTGTATTATGAGGATTCCTTGTTTTGCAGTTGTAGTCATCTCCATCTTAGAAATACTCCAGCTTATCATCCTTTTTCTTATCTGGCTGGAAAGACACCAAAGTCGGTCCCTCGTCTGAACCAGGCAGAGGTACGAAGACGCGAACATGGATATAAGTGTCCTCTCCAGTGTCAACCTGAAAAACAATTAGACCTTTTTGTATTTTGTATATTTTGTATTTTCACTGAAATTGTAGTTCTATTGTCAAGCATTAGATCAGGAAACAATTCTGAGATAAGTCTAGGGGCTACTTTAGATTGCAAGCTCCAATGGGGCAAGGATTGGCACAAGGACATTAGAGAGTAACTGGTGTGACCACCATGTTGTCTGTACAGAACTGGAATGCAGCTACATAAAAATGTATAGTGTGCAACTATGGTGAGAGCATTAGAGTGTAAGCTTCTCTGGTGCATTGATTGATATGAATGGATTATGGTCCTCCATATTACTGGAATGTGGCAACTATATGAAGGAGAGGGTGTGGTGGGTTGAGGGCTGGAGGGCAGAAGCAAAGAAAGAGGGTACAGAGTGGGAGGGGGTGGTGGCCGGTAACATAGGATGCAGATGAGCAGTGAAGTGCAGTGTGGGATGGGGGGGGGGGCGTGAAAACCCAAGAACAGTTTTGAAGGGGGGCTGTAAAGAACGGAGTGTGTAGAGGAGACCACAGCAACATTAACAGATGGCGGGACATGGAGTAGTGGATTGTAGAAGCCCCATGGTGCCCTAAACAGACAATGCTGCATAAAACCCAAAGCAGTACCTTGATAAAGTAATTTGTTCCGGCAACAACCTGAGTACTGACGAGGACCGCCTTAAATTCTCTGGGGTTCGTCCCGGACTGCTTCTCATACTGTTCCTTCACCTGGGGAAAAAAAAAAAAAAAGTTTAAAGAAAAACCCCAAACTCATAATGGCCCAACTGTAGACCTGAACTCGGCAAGAGGGGAGGCTGTCCTGGGCGCTTGTATTATGTGTGGGGGATATATGGGGGGGGCACCACAAGTAGAGTTCCTTCCTGATGCTACAAGCTGACTGTAGTGACCGTAGCATTACTACTCCTGTCAGCTTAGCATGGGAAGTGGCAAACCAAATCTTAAGGCTCCATGCACATCAGCTTAATAAAAGAATGCTCCTAGCAGCAGATTGAGGGGAAAAAAAAAAAAAAGTGTTATCCCATGTGTGCATGCACACCATTAGTAATTAGCATTTTTTGAAATTCTGTTAGGTTCCACTGTAGCCTGGGCTAAATTGTTTATGGTTTCTGACCTCCCCTGGCTTCTGGAACCTTCCTGAAGGATCTAGAACACATCTCCTTCCTCCCAGAGCTTAGTCATTGGGAATCCCTACAAATAAGCTGTGGGTGGAGTGAAATGCATCAGGAAATTACCTAGTTGGAGCCTGGGCTGAGGCTGTTATACACCTTTTTATTGGGTTTTGCAGAGACGTGAGACTTCCAGGACTTTTCCCTTAGAGATCTAGAGTTGGGACGAGCCATGTCTGTCTGCATGCCAAGCAGTTGCTACATAAGGCCTCACACACGGGCATATGTAAAAAAAAAAAAAAAAAAAAAAAAAAAACCCCTCTGCTATTTTTTTTGTAAAGGAAAAACATTGGCTTCAAAAAAAAAAAAAAAAAATGAACACCGGTTAACGTCAGCACGGCATTAGTGAGCATTTTGCAGCGTCAAAACATTACAGCCTTGGAATGCGCTGGCCGTGGGTTCTACTTTCAGCTCACCAATGCCACGTCCTCTACGGCTCAAAAACGTCGGCATTTTTTATGAGGCCATTAACTAACATGGAGAGCTGCAAAAAAGGTGGTGTCAAAAACATCTGTGTGTATGAGGCCTAAAGAGGACCCATTGGAACTTTGAGTAGTACCTGTCAGTTAAGTTTGGGGGGGGGGGGGCTTTTTCTGTTCCAGCATGGCTTCTGTGTGCAAAGCCAGCTCCATAAAGAGATGGTTTGAGAAATTGTGTGGAGGCACTCAAGTGGCTTGCATGGAACCCTGACCTAAACCCTAACAAACACCTTTGGGATGTATTGGAAAGACAATGACTGAGCCAGGTCTTCTCATCCACCATCATTACCCAACATCAAAGGATCTTCTGGCTGAACAGAGCCTCCACAATGTAGAAACAGGACCATTAGCAGTCTGGCAATGCCTGCACACAGTTGGGACTTTCATCCAAGTGGGACCACCAGTTCAGGTTTACCTTGACCCCAGGCATAATACTCACATTTGCCCAGCCATGAGAGAATGGCTGTCCAGCACTTCCATGTGTTATATGGTTTATTTTATACACAAAAAAAAAAAAAAAATTAGGAGAAGGAGTAAGGTTTGGTGGAATACCCAACAGCAGCATTCCAAATTACTGACAGTGCCTGCATGGGTAGCATCCATTACAACAGAGGTTCTTGTGTTCACTGTACCAGATAATGACTGCAGTAGACCAATGGGGTTTAGGTCAATTACCCCTAGCAGCATCCATTTAGCTACTGGATCAACTTGGGTAAGGAAATAGACCAGTGGAGGTTCAGGTGTTACTCCATTGTATATTCTTAGTAGCATCCAGCTCAGAATGGGGAAGGTCTTTGCTAGCGGCCAGCTCAGAATGGGAGTAGCACATGGTGGCCCAGTGGGTTAAGGCCCTCAGGACTGGATGACAGATCAGCACATCTGATCCATGCATTAGCCTATAGGCCAGTGGTTCTCAACTCCTGTCCTCAGGACCCACTAACAGGCCAGATTCTAACTATTACTATGGGGAGATTCAAACTAGAATACTGCAATCACAGAGCAGAAAATATCACCTGTGATGTATTTCAGTTATCTTGCAAATCTGACCGGTTATCGGGTCCTGAGGACAGGGGTTAAGTACCACTGCTGTAGGCAAAGGATCCTCCAGATACCCGCTCAGGATTTGTTAAAGACCCATCCCACCAATGAATATACCATCAGTGATTGGCTAGTCAAACCCAAGGTCAACCCAACTGCATTTTTGACTAAGCCATCGTGATCTCTAAATGGAGTCTGGTAAATGACAGATAGCCCCGATTACATCTTACTGGGGAAATCCCTGCATATACAAGTGGGCCTTGATCACATCCCAGCATACTCAGCCATGGAATGATGGACCATGTCTCATTGTGGAGAGATTTGATGAAGGGAAAGGATCGCTCAGATGCCACTGAATCACAACCAGGCTGCATCTACCACTGACAGGCACAAGCCTGCTGAAAGACCACTTCAAGCTCAATATGAAGCTCCAAGGTAAATAGCAATTGCTGTACACCAACAATATGAACCACAACCACTCGGAATCCACCATAAGGCTTCAGCTCAGTCTCCACCCATCAGGCACATCCCTCTAAACCAGGGATATGCAATTAGCGGACCTCCAGCTGTTGCAAAACTACAAGTCCCATCATGCCTCTGCCTCTGGGTGTCATGCTTGTGGCTATCAGATTCTTGCTATGCCTCATGGGATTTGTAGTTCTGCAACATCTGGAGGTCCGCTAATTGCATATCCCTGCTCTAAACATTTCTATGATTAAAATGCATTAGAGGGGTGTGCCCGATGGGTGGAAGACTGAGCTAAAGCCTTATGGTGGATTCCCATGGTTGTGGTTCATATTGGTGGTGTGCGGCAATTGCCATTTACCTTGGAGTTCCCGATCGAAGGAAGCTTGGATAAATGTGTTAGCTGCAGAAAAGTTGGTTCTTTTACATTTACCGAGATGGGATTGGAATTTATAGAAGACCGTTCATTTCCCATTTCACTTTATAGGACAGTAAAGTGGTATTAAATCCAAAAATGATAATTAGTTCTGGAGCTTACCACTGCCCAAAATGTGGTGGCTGTTTTAGTATAGCCCTCCCCCCTTTTATTTCTGCTGGTGATTAGGGTTGCCACCTCATCCCTTTAAAACCGAACACATATTAATTACACAGGTTCTGGGGCTGATTAAGGTGGTAATTAAACTCACATGGTGCCTTTCCTGCATTAAATTAGCCTTTAGAACCTGTGTAATTCATATGTTCGGGTTTAAAGGGATGAGGTGGCAACTCTACTGGTGATCCTGCCAGTAACACTTCCTCTTAAAATGTGTCTTAAAGGTTTAACAAATAAAACAGACCATTGGAAGCACCCCTATCAGTAAATGGTCTCATCCCTTTATTTGCAGACAGCTTGGTCTGTTAGGCTCTGCTCACATATACTGCGATGACCAGACTGGAAGACCACCAGTCACCGCTAGGACACACAAATCAATTGGTCCTGTTCACACTGCAAGGCAGCCTGGAGAAAATTCATTGCAGCGTTCCAGACTGGATCGCAAGTCTGCACTGCTCTATGGCGACATGACATGGATGAAGTGTCAGCTTTGTGCACTTCAGATGAAGTCTGTACATGCTGCAAGCTCTGGTCAATGTAGGGCAGTGGTTCTCAGCTCCGGTCCTCGGGACCCACTAACAGGCCAGGTTTGCAGGATAACTGAAATACATCACAGGTGATATCATTTGCTGCTCAGTGATTGCAGTATTGTAGTCTGCATCTTCCCAAGGTAATACTTAAAATCTGGCCTGTTGGTGGGTCCTGAGGACCGGAGTTGAGAACCACTGATTTAGGGGCTGGTCTGTCCCAATGCAATTGATATTATCAGGAAGGCTGAGTGATTGCAATACAGAGAGATGTCCCTCTACTGGCCAACCAACACAGTTTTAGCTAGACACGTGATCAGAAATATGGAACGGCAAACAGATATTTTAGTTACATGCAATTGGAATACATAGAGGGAGAATTTATCAAAGCTGGAGCAGCCAGAATCTGGCACAGGGGTGCATGGCAACCAATCAGCATCCAACATTCATTGTGAAAATTCAACTAAGGCCCCGTTCACACTTGTGCGACTTGGGACTGCAAAGTCACATGACAAGTCATGCCCCGTGATTTCCAATGAGTAGCATTCATATCTGTGCCACTTCAAAAGTAGTCCCTACACTACTTGGGTCTGACTTTAATGCAACTTGAAGACCATGGACCAAACCCAACCGGTCAGCAAGTGGTCATCAGTGTGCAATATACATTGGCAGCCATTGGGAATTGTACGGCTTCTTCCATTGTAAGCTATAGATGAGCTACAGGAGCAATTCACAAGGTCTAGTGAATAAAAGATACATTATAGTTCCCCTAGATGTCTATTCACACATTATGGTGTACATTGTACAATGCATTTTTTTGTTAAAATATTTGAACTCCATGCTGACACATTGTAATACATTTAATACAACACACAGGTGAATTGTTATCTCAGGGTCCCAATGCAGATCATCACACCTGGTGCTAACATAGGGTTGCCACCTCATCCCTTTAATCCAGGACACATATGAATTACACAGGTTGTTGTTCTGAGGCTAATTGAATGCAGATGAGGCACCAAGTGAGTTTAATTACCACCTTAATCAGCCACAGAACAACCTGTGTAATTAATATGTGTCCTGGATTAAAGGGATGAGGTGGCAACTCTATGCTAACAAGCCCTTCAGATTGGATCCCCAACCACTTACCTTGTCAAGTATGGCTTGATCTTCTGCAGTAGGTTCCCTGGGTTCACCCACTCCTCCAACTGCTGACTGAGGCTGATTCATCTTTGCAAAGCTCTTAACAGACTGATGCCCATCAGACAGTACCTGGGCTTATATACCCGAGGGCACATTCCACAGAGAGGGCGGGGGTGTCCAATAGCAACCACACCCTGCAGGTGATGGGATACCAGACTTTGGAAATGATGCCGTACAAATCCTATGATTGCTGCAATAAAGTCTGTGCTGAGAATATATATTTTTCTTTTAACATTAGTCACCCCCCCTCGCACACAATGAGTGGAGTGGTACGAGCAGCCTGCGGATACCTGGAGGTGAGTTTACCCGTGGAGGTCTCTGGTTTCATTGCCAGCTTCCCTGACCGCAGGTGCTCAAGGCTCTGGCAAAACAATTATACCCCCTGGCATATGAGGGGGGCAGTAACCTATTCTGATGCCACAACCCCCCAATCGTTGTCACCCATAAAGTGGTTCAGCTTTTTCAGGGCTAAAACTGGCAATGAAGAAGTGACATATCACCCCCCAGTCACCTGTCAACTGTCCTCTGAAAAGTGACCCACCGCAGATCACTTTTTGGAGGGGGGGGGGGCAGCAACAAGGTCTAAATTATTTTTTAGTGTAACAGAGCTCAGACTGGGAGAGGGAAAAAAACACTTAAGAAACCACTAAGTGGTGCTGCAGTGCTCTTGAGGTAACATGAGACATGATCAGAGAAGGAGAGAGCAGAGTGACAGAGAAGTGAGCTGCTTAGTCTGCTGCTACTCCTTTCACTGTCCAATCATAGGCTGGGGGAAGGAGAAGACCCGTAAGTGATACTAAACTTTAGTAGAAAACAATCAGGTCTCCTGCCCTGTCAGATAGGGCTGTGCTGTGTGCCAGGGCTGTGTACATTTCACAACTGGATGGACAGAAGTACAGATCAATCTAAACAAAGTTCACATAAGCAGATCAATGAGATAAGTTTCAATTTTCCACCTGGGTGACATCAGTCCGATCACCCCTGGTCCTGAGTGAGTCTCTGCTCCTCTGCAAAGCAACAACAGCTGCCTAGATCCATTTAAAACAGACAAAAAGGGAGAAGGTTCCCATTAGCAGCGCAATGTATAGAGCAATATAAGTGTGGTGGGGGGGGGGGG
>BLSH010088069.1:167632-181572 GCA_018402905.1 Glandirana rugosa
ACATATAACACGAAGTTAGGTGACCCGTAGGGTATAAGAGAAAAAAGTTCTTCTTTCATCCACGAACTATCTCTGGGTCCTAAGGACGGTAGGGGAAATATAAATACCTTATGTAGATCTCTTTAAAAGGGGTAAATTCCCAAATCACCGTCACTTTTTATATATATTTGTTCAGGTTTGTTAAAATATCTTTTAGAATGTTAAAAAATAAACAATAACTAAAGGCGAACTGTACCCTAGTACTTTTTAATTTACCCTTTATGTATTTTTTCCTCGAGACCAACACGTAGTTACCCTGTACGTAATGTTTGTTTGTGAACGTTGTATTTTCCACTGCCACTAAACCCTTAAATGGGGAAAATTTCTCTAGATGTATTCCATAAATATAAAGGGGATGGCAGGAATCCTGGGTCTCTATCAAGCACCTACTTTCTTCTTGAAAAAAGAGAATATGGGATGCCCAGTGGATTGAAGCACAATATACACAGGACTCAACCTATATACACTCTCTGTATATAAATCCTTATAATTCAGCTCCAGCACATCACTTGCTTGCTCTCTCCCGGACCAACTAGCACTGATTGGTAGGCCTGACAGGCCTAAAGCGAATGCCTTTTGCAAGCAGGGACCACAGGCCCCTTTGGTGTAGGAAAAAGGAAAGTCAGTTCCAGTGCTAGCCGTCCATGTGGCTATTGCTACCACCTCTTCAGGCCCTGCCAGCCCTTTTGGCTGAAGCTACCTGTTTCCACTGCCCGTGCCACCACAGTCCACTCCTCTGGTTCTGCACCCATCCCAGAATGCAATCCCCAAGTCCTCTCAGGTGTGCCTCCCCAGTCCTCTCCTGACTGTGTCACTCACCAGCCCCCCTGGCTGTAACCAGTTGTTCCTCCCTGGAGACACCTGTTCTTAGAGGGTCCCAGCCACACCAAAGCCCAGGCCCAAGGTTACCCCCCAGACTGGGGAGCTCCCACAAAGGCCACGACAGCCTAGTACCCCATCTCCAGCTTCTTCCCCAAACAACTCCTCACCAGCTGGGCTGACCCTGGGTATTTAAGGAGGCCTGCCCCCTGCCAATCCAAGTTGGGGATTTGTCAGGGCTCCCTAGAATACCCCAGACAGCTCCACCTTTCCTCTCCTCCTTCCTTTCCAAAAAACACCAGAACATTCTGTAAAGAAGTGGGAGGTGTTGGTGATGCTGCCTGTGAGTCACCCAGCTCTACCCTGAGTTTCTCCCAACCCAGATCAAAATAAACAGGCCTAGCTACCAGCCAGGCCTGCCTAAATTTACCTACTCTACCCAAAACTCCTACTTACTCACATCTGGCATCCTAGAGGGTGCTACATATAGAAAATGAAACACTGATTTTGGCAAAGAATATACACCCATGTCTCAGCTATAAAATAGAGATATTTATCTCTCTTGGGGAGACTTGGTGCTTGGAAACATAACAAAAATCCCAATTGTGTCAGATTTTTTTTGTGCTAAAAAGGATACATCTTGACCTATGAGGCAGGGATTGGGACTGCCGTATTTTACAGAGAGAGGCAATATGGATTCATCAATTGGAGACTACTGAACCTCCTGGCCTAAATGATGTCCTAAACATCCAGCTATTCTTGTAAATCGGATATTAGTAGCACGGTAGTTCAGCCTAATGAATTCCATCTACTATTGGGTGAACGCCTGTGCTACTCTTTTTTGCCTGTATGTGAGCATTATGGATTTTCAAAATCTTCTAAACACATTTTGATTTCTTTTTATACGATATGTA
This sequence comes from Glandirana rugosa, assembly GCA_018402905.1. Classification (NCBI taxonomy): domain Eukaryota; kingdom Metazoa; phylum Chordata; class Amphibia; order Anura; family Ranidae; genus Glandirana; species Glandirana rugosa. The sequence goes on from BLSH010088069.1 coordinate 169,405, forward strand.
TTGCAGAAGTATATTTAGTAATATTGATGGAAAATTAATTCACTAATCATAGTAACCGTGTTTATATTAAAATGTCACTAAACCCACATCATAAAAACGGTCAATAAATGGTGTATTCCATGCTGTTCATACTCACTATGAGATTTGTTTTCTGCATTCTGCAAAAAACCTGGTTGATCCTGCTGCTCTCTATCTCCCCCTTCTGTTTGTGCCCCTAATCCAGCTAGGGATTTTGCAGCTGTGGTGCAACAATGCACATGCTCAGTTTTCAGTGAGTTTCTATGCTGGGCATTTCCTCCCTATCACATCTGAACAGCCCATGTCACATATGTGGGCGTATACACAGTGGTCAATGACAGCCCACTTCCTCCCTCCTGCCCAGTGTTGCCAACCTGCCAGACTGAAATTTACTGACATGACACCCAAAATGTACTGGCACAGCCAAGTTTTTACTGGCATTTCCAGAAGTTACAACTTACAGTTTTAAGTACACATTTCGGTATCTAGGCTACAAGCAAGTACAATATGCAATTAGCAATGTGATTTACGGTAGATATTAAGGCAAAAAAATATATTTCTTATTTTATTTTTGATATAGTCAGTAGCTCAGGGACAGGAGAGCATAAAATTAGAATTGGCGGCGTACACACATGAAATTGATTCTCACAGTGACACTGACAGCAGTGTGCAGCAGCACAGATAATGATGACATCTCACCGACAGGATGCGTCCCCTCCTGAGTCACAGTGACAGTCTCTCTCAGTGCCCAGTGGTCCCTTCAGCCCATTCCAGTCCAAACAGCACTGATAGTCCTGTTCCCAGCTTGCCTTGACTCTCATCAGACCCACACATGAGACTCCAGCTTCTCTGCTCAGATCCCTTGCACTATGACATCACACAACACTATTATGCACTGCTTCTGCCAGACCCTTCCCTCGCTGGTGCCACCGAACACACTGCAGCAGGCACTCGGATGGTCTTGACCGAGTGTCACAGCCATACTTTTTACTGGCAACCTTTTCCTGTCACTGGCATTTACTGGCAGGAGAAAAGTGATCATTTTTTACTGACTGCCAATAAAAATACTGACGGTTGGCAACACTGCTCCTGCCCCATGCCCAATAACCAGCTAATCCCAATGGGGGGTGGAACATTACATGTAGATTAATGCAGAACCTCCTTGTTATTCTAAGACATACAGTAGGCTGGAGGGGCATGACACAGCCTGTGATTGACAGATATCCGCCCACACCATGTTATTGCCAAAAAATAATAAAGATTTTATTTCAAATATATCCGTGTATGACAATTTAAAACAGTTTATTAATATTAATTATTTATTTTTAATCTGTATCCCACATGCTGTTTTTTTATTTATCTATTTTTTTCTTATTTTGACCATGTGACCAGCAACAGAGGACCAGAAGCTCCCCCTGCTTATGTTTCCCTGCAGACAGGCTGGGAGAGAGCTGGGTCATGTGACACCTGTATAGCGATTAGGAAAAAGGTACTTCGATTTTTTTTTTTTAATTAAAATAATTACAGAGCCATCATCTATATACAGAAATAGAAGGGTTTGTGTTTAGTATCACTATATGATGCAATTTCGCTAATTTATGTACCTTGCTGACTTTTTGTGGTAAATGTTTACAGCAACACCCCATGGTCGAGTGGACTCTCCCCCTGGGTCCTTCATGATCCTGTTTTGGGAGGAGTGTACTAATTTAACTCCCTCTAGTGGTGGCTTTTTTCCTTTGGGATTGCTTCTCGTTCCCTTCATATGTTGCAATGGTGAGGATTTTGTTGTTTCTTGTATTGATGGCGGGTTTTGCCTTTCCCTCGATGACGGTTTGTCTCTCAAGATGGTGCTACACTATTTCGTAATTGCGTAGCGGTGTGCCTGTTGACGTCATTGCGTGTGCATGCATGATGACGTTGTGTGTGTGTGAATGCGCAATTATTATCGAATGCCCACAATTGGTGCTAAATGCTCAGGTGATGGGTAAACTGTTCCATTTTTGGCTGCTATTTATTCTGGCTGTTTTTTTTTTTTGTTTGTTTTTTGCACAGCGACTGCCATAAGGAGCCATGGCGGGCTTTACCTTTATTATATTTCTTACTTTCAAAAATGTTTATTTCCATTTTAGACATAACAGAGAAAGGCACAATACATCAGTGCATAGAAAAACAAATGGCAATACACTTTACAGGTAAGGTAAACATAGTGGTAACTGAACTCACAGGCTCTCCTCCCTTCTGCTTATAGTTGGTTTAAGACAGGAGGGGCTACATGCCCAATGGTCTGAATAGGCAGAGGGAACAAGCTGTGCCCTGAGGGGGAGGTTTCGTCCCAGCGAATGAGAATAGGGCGGTAACCTGCCTCATCAAAAACCTGGTGGAAGGAAAAGGAAGAGAGTACCTTGAGTCATGTATGTCACATTCCTACTGAAATTTCGTCTACCATAAATCAACCAGAACTTAAGATCAAAATAACTGAAGTACCGGAAGGTTAGAGAAGGGAAGAATAGAGAGAGAGAGATAGAAGATAGTAGCACCTAAAGTCAGCTCCAGTCAGCCGTATTTATGGACAAGTTCTGTCCTGGTATGAAGGAGACACCTATATAGGCCGCCCAAGGTTCCCAAATGTTCTCAAACCTCTTAGTAGTATCCAAGAGGATGCTGGATAGTTTTTCCTGGGACATGATCCAGGAGATTTTCCGTTAGGTTTGGACTGGTATGGCATGTGTGCATTGAGTAGGGCTCTCTCTGGAGAACTGGGATCCGAGTGTGGGTCAGCCTCTAGATAAGATTAAATATTTTCCTCCAAAATGGTATTCCCACCAGATATGTGGCATAGTACCCAAAAGTGCACATCCTCTGAAGCACTGTGGGTCTGCCGAAGGATAAGTATGGGCCAGCCTGGCCGGGGTGAGGTACCACCTAGTGATGACCTTAATACTAGCTTCCATGAGGACAGTGCTTAAAATTAATTAGATAGACTGGAAATCCTCCTCCCATTGGTTCATATAGGAGGCTTTCACCGCTGGCGAGGTGAGAGCCGTGTAGACTACCGAGATGCCTCCCCTTTGCTCCATGGCTTGACCACACCAAGTTTCATGGGACCCACTGAAGTGAAGAAATGCCCTATACGGTACAGCCCCTTATCCAGCCACCATCTGAAAGCTTTAATATCTAGTCCGGGAGGGAAATCCGGGTTGTGAAAGATATGCGTTAAAAGTTTTAGGGACGAGGTTAGTTCGGGTCGGTTCCGTAGAGAATCCCAGAGGGCAAAAGAGTGGGATGAAGTTGGTGATAAAATAGGAGGACTTTTTTTGGGATCTTTCCACAGGAGATAGTCGATTGTGAAATTCGGGACTGCCTGCCTCTCAACCTGGATCCAGTCCAGTTTCTCATACCTCGAGTAAACCAGGGAGAGTTGTGCTAATCTAGTTGCTTGATAATATTTAAGGAGAGATGGAAGCCCCAGTCTCCCCTTCTCCTATGATGGTATAAAGTGGCTTGAGGAAACCTGTATCCTGAACTTCCCCAGACAAATCTTAGGATCTTGCTCTGGAAAGACTTCAAATGATCTTTGCTAATAGCTATCGGTAAAGCCCGGAATAGCTAAAGTATCCACGGCAGGAGGGTCATTTTAATGGCATTGATTCTACCCAACCAAGAGAGATTGCTATTCAACCATGATTTTAGGTCGTCCTCGAGTTTTATGTATATTGGGGGAAAATTGTTAGCGCTATAAATCTTCTATCTTAGCCGTCAGGTTAATGCCTAATTTAATTGAAGTCGAGCTCCATTTGAAGGGGAAAGAGTGCTGCAGGGAGGAAACTAATTCAGGTGCTAGGGAAATGTTCATTGCGTGAGATTTGGAGTAGTTCACTTTGAGTCCTGACGTTTCTGCAAATAAGTCAAGAGTGCGGTTTAAGTATGGGGAGTGAGGTGTGGGGAGATGTGATGTATAGGAGAATGTCATCTGCAAAGAGACCACATTTATGACACTGAGAGCCGCAAGAAACCCCTTTGATATCTGGGTTTTGACGAATCGCGATCGCCAAAGTTTCGATGGCTATGGCGAAAATGAGCGGAGAAAAGGGACAGCCCTGTCTCGTTCCCTTGGCTATGTCTATTGGTTGTGAGTTGTACCCCTGAAGCCTTATTTGGGCCTTAGGGGAGGAGTAAAGGGTGCCCATGAATCGCTGGCCAAATCCCCATTTCTCTAGAATCGAGAAAATAGAGGTCCAAGATATTGAATCAAAGACCTTCTGCAAATATAACGATAAGACCATGCCTCGTTGTTTAGGGCTCCCTTACCAGTTAGATTGTAAGATGGAAATCATTTCAATAGCTCTACGTATCTGGTCCGGTCCCTGCCTTCCCGGGATGAAGCCCACCTGATCTTTGTGTATGCAGGAATTAATAAATGTAGCTAGCCTGTTGGCCAAGATTTTCGTTACAATTTTAATTTAGTTATTGATCACTAAAATAGGTCTGTAGTTACCTACCTCTTCAGGGTTTTTATCTGGTTTCGGTATCACTGTGATAAAAGCGGAGTTAAGCTGTGTATCCAGAGGAGTACTCTGAGTTTTGGAATTAAAGAATTTTTTCAAGTGAGGGGCTAGTGTCGCAGCAAAGGCCTTATAGTAGGGGACAGACAGTCCTTCTGGACCTGGGGCGGATCCTTTTCTTAAGTCCTTGATGACCCCCAAGATCTCCTCCTCCGTAATTTTTGCCTCCAAAATTTGTTTAAGCTATATGTTAGGGAGGGGAGGGGATGTCATCAAGGAACGTGTAAAACCTGTGGAAGGTGTCTAGGATTTTCATTGGATTGGTGGAGAGGCCTTGTCCTGGAATTCTAATTTTGGGTAGAGCGCAGGGTCAAGGAGACAGCCTTGCTGCTAGCATTGTGCCTGGTTTATCGTTCTGTGTGTAAAATTTTTGTCCACTCCACTGGAGAGAAATATAGGATTTTTCCAGTCTGGCGAGATCCACAGATCTCTCTTTCTTTATTTGGGAAGACATCTGAATGAATGTGCCTCTGATGTAGGCTTTATGAGCTGCCCAGAGGGTTTCTGCCGAGGTCCCTTCTGTGTTGTTAAGAAGGAAGTATTCCTTAAGGGATTTATTTATCTCCATGACTCTAGTGGGATCAGTAAGCAATGGTTCATTCAGACTCCACTGAGCTTGTCTCGCAAAATTGGAGCAGAACGAATTTGCAGAAGAACTATGGAGTGGTCAGAGAGGGCTGTGTCGACTATTCTTGAGTTCAGTACTAGGGGTGTTGTGTTTGTCTGTACTAGCAGATGGTCAATACGTGCATAGGAGTTATGGGGGGAGGAATAGTGTGTGAAGTCTCTCTTGGTTGGGTTGAATTCCCTCCAGATATCTGTCATATTGAGTGAATGAAGCAATTTGGCTAGTTTCAGACTCGCTCTGAAAGGGCGTGTCAGTTGGTCTCCGTTGGGTCTGGATTTGTCAAGGCCTTGATTAAAGGCTATATTAGAATCGCCACCCAGAATAACTCTTCCTTCTGAATTAGGATGAATAGTGTCAAACAGTGATTTAAAGAAGCTGGGCTGACCTTTATTCGGGGCATAATAAGAAACTAGAGTGTATAAGTTCCCATCTAATATTCCTTTGATTAAGATATATCTCCCTTCTGGATCTTTGATTTCCATAAGGGGAGAGAAACCGCAGGCTTTGGAGATCAGGATCACTACCCCTTTGGTTTTGGACACTGCTTTAGCCAGGAAGAAAGCGGGGAAGTGTGAGTGGAGGAATTTGGGGCTGTATCGTGACAGAAAATGGGTTTCCTGAATCAATACTACATCCAATTTAAGAGATTTGTAATGATTAAGAACTTTCTTCCTTTTTATAGGGGAATTGAGGCCCTGTGCATTGTGGGTAGCAATTTTGAGGTGTCGTAGAGTAGTATTAGCCATGAAGCCTGTGGAGGACCAAGCCAGTGTACACTGCAGCGCTCACCCCGTTCCCAGCGTTCCCCAAAGTGTGGGAGATGTGCTCGAGGACATCCAGGAACCCCACCTTGAAACCGGCTGATCTGGCAGCATCTAAAACAGAGGAAAATGTTAGGTGCATTATCAAAGAGACAGAGAGAAAAAAATGGAGGGAAAATTAGAGTATAACATGACTCAGACTATTTAAAGTTAAAGGTGGTGGTGCCCGAGGGGTTAAGAACCCCCTCCGACCCACAGTCCCTGCCCTCTTGCGAGGGAACATGCCAGAAAGAGGAAACTGGCAATGAGATAGTATCTTACCCATCTAGGGCAGACAACTTATCCCTAGGAATTCCGTCCCGGGGGTAAGTGAAGGTGCATGGGGACCCAAACCGGCCGGGGCGCCCCTCGGCTGAACTCTATCTTAGAAAAAGAACAAGAAAAACCAGAACATGCATAAGAAATATAAACTTCAAGGACCCATCAACATATAAGATGAGAGGTCTCCCACAGCTCCCAGCCTCGAGAGAGGAGTTCACAACCTGAACTTGGGAGCAAAATAGAAGGCAGTGGCCATAAACTTATCAGAACGCTGGACAATAATGTTCACTAAACAATTCAAGAGGACTGAGAAACAGAAGCAACCTGAAAATAACAAAGTTGTAATGGGCAAAGGAGAGGAGTAGAGTGACCCCAGTTACTTGGCTTTCATGTAATTACATGAAAAGGCTTATCCAGTTCTCAAGGAGAAGCACGAACCAAGCAGAAATATAATTAGTTCCAAGCGATCTAAAGAAGGCTTTATGGTGGTCTGTTGTCTTTAGATTTCTTGTTTTTCGACTTGGTCCAGAGAGGTGAAACTGGGCTAGAAGGGAGTGGTCTTTTCGCGTGAGTACCAGCTCGGTCAGTAAGGTCCATTGGGGCTTCCTGGGAGATTAGCTTTAGATGCAGAAGGAGTTTTTCCCCTTCCGTTATAGTTGAGAAGGAGAACGTTTTAACTTTAAGAATGAATTTAACAGCAAAAGGGAAGGCCCACCGGTACTTAAGTTCCTTTTCTTGGAGAACTTGCAGGAGCAGTTTGAGGGCTTTCCTTTTTTGGATTGCGGTTGGAGATAAATCGGCAAAAATCTGGACTTGGTGGCCCATGCAGGAGATAGAAGGGTTGGTTCAGGAGGCTTTCATTATTTCTTCATTGATGGCATAAAAGTGCGGTTTGACTATTATGTCCCTTGGTGAATCATCTTTCCTTGGGGAACCCAGGGCTCTATGGGCCCTGTCTAGCTCCAACCTGTGTTTAGGCACGTTTGGGATTATGGTGTGAATCAAATCCTGAACAGCAGGGACGACTTCGGTGATAGATTCCGGTAAGCCCCTCACCCTGAAATTGTAACGTCTCGGTCTGTTTTCAAGATCGTCTATTTTAGCTAGGGCAGTGTCCAGTTGGTCCTGCAGAACTTGTATATGAGCCGCGTTTTGGTTTGTTCTGGCCACGGTAATGTCCAATTTTTGTTCAATAGCTTCCATTCTGGAGCCTAGATTGTGAAAGTCTGCTTTTATGTCCCCAGTAATTTTCACAGCAGTGTTTGCCAAACCTCTTTCCAAGAGATTTGAGAATTTTAGGAACAGGTCCGCAGTGTTGATGGGAGATTCCTGAGCTGGAGGGCTGAGGTTATGGGGTTCAGGCTGAGTGGAAGAGAGGTGGCCAGCCAGGGTGACTGTAAAATCCTCCATTGTGTGGCGTAACAACGACTCTGTGGAGGCAGGAGATATAGTCAGGAGTTGGTGTGCAGGCAGATTCGACCCCGGAGTTAGGGTGAGGGAAGCTGGGGTTAAAACTGGTCTGTGCTCTGGTGTTACCTCCTGGGCTTTAGTAAATAGGTGGGCTCCAGCAGTGGCCATGGCAGAGGGGTCCTGGTCCGCCTCTGTGAATAGGTGTACTAGCAACCTTCTAACGTTCGGTCCCAGCATTCAGGGAGACGTTAGGGCCCTCCAGTTATGTGTCACCCTGAGATTTGTTACCCACAATCTAATTTGGGGTATAAAGTCTTTTACTGTAGAAATTCTCTCGTCCTCTCCTTTGTCCCCTTCTGGGGAGGGGATTCTCAGTCTCTCAGAAAGAAAATAAAATGTTCAGCCTACCTTCTGTTTGCCTAAGACTCCAGACTGTGGGGCGACGGGCTGGAGATACTTGATGGGGCTACCAATCCGTGTTGCTTAGACCCTAGCACCTTCCCAGGTGACTTGGGGGGTAGTCGCACCCCTCTGCTGGCTGGTCTGGGTGGTTTGGCAGGAATCCGTGTGCTCTTATTGTCCTTTAGGCAGCAAAGGCAGCCATCTTGGTCCTCCCAGCTCCCATTAGGACAGATAATGGGAGGGAGAGAGGGTCTGGTGTTCAGTAGCCCTTTATTGTCCTTTCGCCTGGAGGAAGTAGAGCCGGTCTTTTACCGAGCAATGGGTCTCGGGCAGTTGCTAGCGCTATGCTGTGGCCACTCCGTATGTTAGGCCAGGGCCATTTTGGCACACCCTGACAGGAACAGCGATGCGGCGGTCAAGCTTGGGGGTTGCCACTGAACTGATCATGGGTGTCCGCAGCTGGAGGGGGTCTTGGGGGGTTGGTCACCCCTGTTCTGGCTCGACCTGACGGTAGCTGAGGGTGCCTGGGGGCGCCAATGGCCTGTGTAGGTGCAGATCTCCTGGGTTAAGCGTCCATCCCGGAGCTCCCGCACATGCGCCTCCCCACCTTTATTATATTTCTTAACCCTAAATGCAAGTAATGTTTGCTTCGTCCTGTGCAAGTATTTGATTTATTACAATTTGGGTAGTCATAGCGGGGTTTGTTCATTTAGTTTATTTATTGTACTCACATAAGGGCCGGTTCACACAGGGGTGACTTGCGATCCGACTTGAGTCGCCTCAAGTCGTCTGACATAAAAAAATCCCATTGAAGTGAATGGGAGCATTGTTAATGTACACTACTGAAGTCGCTCCGACTTCAAGGTGACTTCAGAAAAGGTTCCTGTTCTACTTGGAGACGACTTCTATCTGACTTGTGCCCATAGAATTCAATGGAAGTTGCCTCCAAGTCGGATCTCCATCTACTGTATATTGAAACGACTTTACAGGAAAAAGAAAAAAATTTTTGAAGGCAACCCCCTTCCCTCTCTTCTCTGATTGGCCACAGGCAAAGTCGCCTGGCATGGAGGTCGCTTCAGGTCGCGTTGTAAGTCACCCAGAAGTCACGCTGGATTCACCTTGAAGTAGCGTTCAAATCGCCTAGCAAAGTCGCCCCTGAAGTCGGATCGCCCCATGTGAACTGGCCCTTAGAAGTGGCGTTTGTTCATTTAATTAAGTGTTTACACATCAAGCATTATGTTTATACATTTATATTTGGTTATGGCAACAGCTTTGATTTGCAGTATTCTATATGTATGTCTTTTGACTAATAAGCTTCCCCCTTTGATGAATGTACATATTATGGGGAGTAGGAGTGTATATGGTATATGAGGGGGTTGTTGTATACTTGTATACTTTCTTATTGCAATCCATAAAGGGCTTTTACCCACCTAACACACTCTGCCCTTTTTTGTGGTTTATCCATTTCTACCCTTATATATTGCCGATACTATGTTGCCCCTTTTTTATGTGGGCACAGATGTTCCCAGGGGTACCAACTTTTTTCCCTTTCAGAAAGCTGGATGACTATGTTATTATCCAATGACAGGAGACGGTGGGTGTTGAAGTCCATTCATCCATGGAGCTCGCTGGTTTTTTTTTTACCATTTTGCACATTTTTGAACATGTTTGCACATTTTATCTATACCCATAACAGGTAGTATTATACAATAAATGGATTATCTATGTGTAAATTGTACAATTGTGAAATTGTATGTAAAGATTGTTAATGTTATTTGCTTTCAGTCATTTAGAAAGCTTTGTTCTTTCTGAAGAAGCAGGCCTTGTCCTGTGAAACGCGTCAAAGAAATGGTCAAGATGATATATTGTCAATAATCTATTGTGGAGTCAGATCACTATGTAACTTTCGAGTTTATAACGTGTGAGGACGATGCCCTTGCCAAAATGTGAAATTTATTCTTTCTGTGGGATTTTAATTCATTTTTGTATGTTGTAATAATACAAATACAGTTTACTAACTTACCTATGGCTTGGTACCAGAAAAGTCTTACTTAGCCTTGTTCTTAGTGTTTTTTTCTATATGCGAATGTAATGTGTAGTGGTACCAGTAAATCAACCAAGCAATGGAGGGAGCCATACTGTCCTCCTCCCCCCAATATTAACCACTTCAGCCCCGGAAGGATTTCACACTTTGGGACCAGAGCACTTTTTGCAATTCGGCACTGTGTCGCTTTAACTGACAATTGCGCGGTCGTGCGACGTTGTACCCAAACGAAATTTGCGTCCTTTTTTCCCACAAATAGAGCTTTCTTTTGGTGGTATTTGATCCCCTCTGTGTCATTTCTGATCCCCGCAATAAACAAAAGAAGAGCGACAATTTTGCAAAAAAACCCAAATTTCTTACATTTTGCTAAAATACAAATCCAAAAAAAAAAAATACAAAAAAACATTTTTTTTTTCATCGGTTTTGGCCGATTTATATTCTTCCTCATATTTGTGATAAAAAAAAAAATCGCAATTGACGTTTATTGATCGGTTTGCGCAAAAGTGGCCGCGTTTACGGATGATGAGAATTCATTTCTGGGGTTTTTAATTTTTTTTTATTTTTTACTAGTAATGGCGGCGATCTGTGATTTTTAGCAGTACTGCGATATTGGGGCAGACATGTCGGACCATTTTGACACTTTTTGGGACCATTGGCATTTATACAGCGATCAGTGCTATAAAAATGCACTGATTACTGTGTAAATGCCATTGGCAGTGAAGGGGTTAACCTGCAGGGGGCGCACAAAGGGTTAACTGTGTTCCCTGGGCGTGTTCTAAGGGCTACCCTAGCAGGGGAAGGGAAGTGATCACGGCTTCCATGTAGAGGAAGGCTGTGATCACAGCCCTTCCCCCTCTCACAGAACGGAGATCCGTGTTTACTTACACGGACCTCCGTTCTTTCAGTGCGGGGGGGCATCGCGGGTAGCCAGCGGTGATTGAGTCCGCCGCACCCGCTCCCTGCCCCCCCCCGAACACAGTGAGCACGCGGGCGCGCCTCCGGCGGTGCGCCCGCGCGCTCACAGTGCACGATCTCGCAGCCGCCATCGTATGACGGCGGTTTGCGATATCGAGCCACTTTGTCGCCGTCAACCTGCGGTTGACGGTCGGCAAGTGGTTAATAATTGCACATGGTAGGTTAATTTGATCTTGTATAAAATTGGCCCTAGTGTGGTGGGCCCACCTGTTGAACTGATGGGTCCAGTCGGGTCAGTTCTACTGTCTTATCAGTGGCTGTGGTTGTACCACGGGTCCCAGCCAGGCACATCTGCATGTGGGTGTGATCTCGGGTGTGTGTGTCCCTCAGCAAATCGCTACCCCCTGGGTGTGGACTTCCCAGGCGGTAGTGGGGGGTCTAGGCAAGAAAAGCAGAAGATCTGCGCCGCAGCTCTAAAAAGGTAACAAATATTTTTAAAAAGAGGAACATTTTTCAGTTATGTAAGGGGGAGGAACCAGGATAAATAAGTTGGGAGCTCAGATAGTTTAGGGTTAGGTTTTGTGTGTACTTTTAGATGGAACATTGATGCACAGTGCAGCTTTACATGCATTTGCCGATGTAGGAAATGAAAACCTGTTTTTTTTTTTATATTTTATTGTAATTTCAGAGTTTTTATTACAATGATGAGAATATAGCATTGAAGAGGATTTTACAAATAGGTACAATTATCAATGTAGAGTTCAGGTTTAAAGTCAGGAGACCTCAGTCCACAAAATTGCTGTGCATTGTCAGCCAAGAGCATTTCTGGCAGATCAGATTGTTAGCTACTTTCACATTATTTAACCACTTCAGCCCCGGAAGGATTTCCCACTTTAGGACCAGAGAACTTTTTGCGATTCGGCACTGCGCCGCTTTAACTGACAATTGCGCGGTCGTGCGATGTTGTACCCAAACAAAAATTGCATCCTTTTTTCCCACAAATAGAGCTTTCTTTTGGTGGTATTTGATCACCTCTGCGTCATTTCTGATTGCCGCTATAAACAAAAAAAGAGCAACAATTTTGCAAAAAAAAAAAAAAAAACAATA
>BLSH010088069.1:195629-211627 GCA_018402905.1 Glandirana rugosa
CTTTTTGAACGAGGGTTCTACTATGTGGTATCGGGTGGTCGGCGACTAGGTTGCTCTCGTGGGTTTGGACGTCTGTCCTCACGGTTCTGAGGTGACTTCGGTGGTCTCCTACGGTTGTAGTGCGTCTGTAGTCACATCCTCCTACTGGTAGTCTGGTTCTTGATAAGTCTCGTTATGGCGCGAAGACCTTAATTTAACACACTGTCGACGTTGTTTTTTATCACGCTATAAGGTGGTTTTTTAACACGATATTCCTTTTTTTTTTAACAACGCGATTTTAGAATCACGATATTTTGTTTAAGTTATTTTTTCTCATTTGAAACATTTTGCATGAATATGTCTATATTAATAATCACTTAAGCTATACACATTGAATTTGTTTTATAGCACTAAGATTTTAGCGCAACAATTTTTTTTTTCCTTATAGCACAATTTTTTGGTGGAATATCGCACTATTTTTTGTTGCAGCTGTCACACAATTTAATTCCAGAAGCGCGGTATTGCTCTGAATAGTTCTTGGTCTGATGGTCATCCTCCTACACTGATGTCTGCGTGATGTTGGCATCCTCTGGTGGCTTCAGTGGAGTCTTGGCACTCCTGTCTGCAGGTTTGGGTGCTCTCGTTGGATCAGCGGCTGGTGGGCTATGGTGTATCATCTTGGGAGCAAGTTTTTCACAGTGTCACTTCAGGTAACCCACTTCCAGTTCCCTACATTCCTTATCTGCTTTTCTTTTTTCTCCTTCACCTCGGACTTCTTTACACCAGTGCTATAATGCTCACCACGGACACTTTCTCCTTCCCTTCCTACTTATCCATTTGCCATTCCCCATTCTTCTTGTCTCATTACTCATCTCTCCCACGTATTCACCTTCAGTCATGCACCATCCACCTTTTACACTTTCATACTCCCTAAATGCATAATTATGTTCCCATATGCACTTCTCTATAGATCCCTTGGAGGACTATAGATATACTTGGACTATGTTCCCCCAGCCACATTTCCACTGTGGATTCCCCGCTGCCCCTCCGCTAGAAATTACCGCCTCAGCTCCTGTGGGGGGGGAGGAGGACTCTTTCCCCGGCCTTTCCTGTGCAGTCACCATTCTTGCTCCTATGAACAGCAGAACTGTAAGTATGGGTGGCCATTTTGTCACCTGTCTCCTGATTGATCTCTTTTTAAATCATAGACACTTTCTATGCATGGCTCCTGATGAGTGGTATTGACCACGAAATGCGTCGAGCCACTGATATCCCTACTATGCGTTTTTTTATGCAAAATTGATTTTTCAGATCACTGAACATCCAGGTTTTTACTGTGTTTCATGTGTGCAGATTACATTGTTATTATGGTATGGTGCTGTCTACCTTATTCATTTGTGCCTTGTTTACAATATGTATATACGTAAATATCTCTTGTATCCACGTATTCATGCATTTATATTACAATCATTGGTATTGCCTACCTTATATGCATAATAAAACCTTTTTTATATATACAACACAGCGTTTTTGTGATTCCAGGCTGCATTTTTCATACAAAGTCCCACAAACCCCTCTCGCCTTTTTCCTTGTTGTAATTTAGGGATGGAGGTTACCCGTGACCCCATTGTCATGGCCCTCATTTAGAGTCCCAGGAGCCTTAGGTTGGCCACCTCCTTCTATAGTGCCCCACATATATTGGAACCAGTGAGAAGATTGTCTGGGAGCTGGCATATCCCCTCGTTAGAAAAGGATACCACCTATATGTGGATAACTACTAAACCAGCCTGCCCCAATTTCGCCATCTTTATCGAGAGATAGCCCTGGCCTGTGGCACCTTCAAGAAAAACCAGAAAGGCTTCCCACAAAATATCACCAAAAAGCTACAAAACGGGGAATCTGCCTTCATGGGGAATGAAGAGGTATTGGCCATGAAGTGGAGGGACAAGAAAGATGTCCACATCCTCTCTGCTATCCACAATAACACCTTGGTGGAGATCCAAAGAAGATGTGGCCCCATTGTAAAGCCCAAGTGTGTCCACGACTACAATCTATTCATGGGGGGGGGGGGGGGTGGATTTAAATGACCAGATGGTACAGCCCTATTTATCTACCCGAAAGTCCAGTTTTTGGTATTAGAAAGCCGCATTTCACCTTTTTCATCTGGCCATGTATAATTTGTGTGTTGCCAAAGATCGTCCAAAAACCAATCCCTCACCTACTTCAAATATATTGAAAAAATTATTACTGCCCTCATTTATCAGTAAGGACCCATCCCAGATAGTATTCGCCCCGATTGTGAGAGTTGACTTCACGAGCATCATTATCACTACCTCCCCCCCCCAGAACATGGAAGACGATGACAGAAGAAATGTTGTGTATGCTCCAGAGGAGGAGTCAGAAGAGATACCACCTATTATTGCCCAAGCTGTCCCTTCCAACATGGCCTGTGTATCGGGGATTGTTTCAAAAATTAGCATACACAAATCAGATATTAGTTCCCCTTATAGACTATAGACTTCCATTTCCCCATTTCAAATACCTGTGTGGACCATTTGCTTGCTACCACGTTAACTGACCCTGGCCTGTTTACCGACAATGTCTTTGCCTGCAATTTTAAACCACGTTTCTGACTCCCACGTTAACTGACGTTGGCCTGCTTACCAACGATGTCTTGCCTGCTGTTTTAAACCACGTTTCTGACTTCCACATGTACCAACCTCGGCCTGTTAATCGACCATGTTTTTGCCTGCCACTTGGACTGATCTTTTGCCCTCATACTTTAGTACACAGGGGTCTCCCATATGTGAGGGGCTCCAGACAAGCGTTCTGAGTAGAGAAAACCAGTTTTTGGTTTTCTGTGTTCCCCGAACAGGGACTGGTTTCCCAGAGGCTTCAAAGTGTTTGGGTGGGAGAAGCCTCTACCCCTGTCCCCCTGACCCTAAGCTTGATGGTCCTTCCTGCTGCCTGGACCAATACTTTGGCCGTGCTGACCATATCGCTGCCTGTAATGACCCAGGACTTTATGGACCTTTATTCCTGCTGCCTGGACCAATACTTTGGCTGTGCTGACCATGTTGCTGCCTGTAATGACCCAGGAGTTTCTGGACCATGTTTCTTCCTGCTGCCTGGACCAATACATTGGCTGTGTTGACCACATCTCTGCCTGCTGCCTCTACTGAATATGGACAGTATTTTTGCCTGGACATCTCTGCCTGCTACCTGGACCAATGCTTTGGCTGTGCTGACAGTATTTCTGCCTGTACTATGGACAATATTCCTGCCCGCTGCTTGGACGATTGCTTTTGCTGTTGCTGACCACATCCCTGCCTGCTGCCTGGACCGATGCTCTCCTCTGTGGACCACTGCACTACTAAAACCACAGGTAATCTTTTGTCATTTTGTATGTACATGCTATGTGTTAGAAATATGTAGGGCCTTCAAAAATGTGATTGGTAGTCAGAAAATGGTATGTGTAATTTATGCTCCTAGAACGCCTGGAGGTGCTACTTGGATGTTGGCCCTCTATAGACGTAGCAGAATGTATTTTGGGGTGTCATTTTTACTATGTACATGCTGTGTGTTGGAAATATCTTATAAATGGACAACTTTGTGTAAAAAAAAGTGTTTTCATTTTTTTCCCACATTTTCCAAAAACTTCTGGAAAAAACGAACCGTTCAAAAGACTCGTAAATTACACGTTGGGCTGTTTGCTTTCCAAAATGGTGTCATTTTTTGGGCAATTCCATTGTCCTGGTGCTTCAGGGTCTTCAAAAGTGTAATAGGTGGTTGAGAAATGAGATGTGTAATTTATACTTCAAAAATGCCTGACGGTGCTACTTCAATGTTGGGCCTCTGTATGTGGCCAGGCTGTTTAAAAGTCTCACACATGTGGTATCACCATACTCAGGAAGAGTAGCAGAATGTATTTTGGGGTGCCATTTTTGCTATATACATGCTATGTGTTAGAAATATCTTATAAATGGACAACTTTGTGTAAAAAAAAGCATTTTAATTTTTTTCCTACATTTTCCAAAAACTTCTGGAAAAAAAATGAACTGTTCAAAAGACTCATTATGCCTCATAGATTATACGTTGTGGTGTTAGCTTTCCAAAATTGGGTCATTTTGTGGGTAATTCCATTGTCCTGGTGCGACAGGGCCTTCAAAAGTGTAATATGTGGTTGAGAAATGAGATGTGTAATCTATGCTTCAAAAATGCCTGACGGTGCTACTTCAGTGTTGGGCCTCTGTATGCGGTTAGGCTGTGTAAAAGTCTCACAACTGTGGTATCACCATACTCAGGAGGAGTAGCAGAATGTATTTTGGGGTGTCATTTTTGCCATGTACATGCTGTGTGTTGGAAATATCTTAGAAATGGACAACTTTGTGTAAAAAAAAATGCGTTTTCATTTTTTTTTTCCACTTTTCCCAAAAACTTCTGGAAAACAAAATGAACTGTTGAAGACTCATTATGTCTCATAGATTATACGTTGGGGTGTTAGCTTACCAGAATGGGGTATTTTGTGGGCAATTCCATTGTCCTGGTGCTTCAGGGTCTTCAAAAGTGTAATAGGTGGTTGAGAAATGAGATGTGTAATTTATGCTTCAAAAATGCCTGACGGTGCTACTTCAATGTTTGGCCTCTGTATGTGGCCAGGCTGTGTAAAAGTCTCACACATGTGGTATCACCATACTCAGGAAGAGTAGCAGAATGTATTTTGGGGTGCCATTTTTGCTATATACATGCTATGTGTTAGAAATATCTTATAAATAGACAACTTTGTGTAAAAAAAAAGCGTTTTCATTTTTTTTTCCACTTTTCCCAAAAACTTCTGGAAAATAAAATTAACTGTTCAAAAGACTCATTATGTCTCATAGATTATACGTTGGGGTGTTAGCTTACCAAAATGGGGTAATTTTGTGGGTAATTCCATTGTCCTGGTGCTTCAGGGCCTTCAAAAGTGTAATAAGTAGACAAAAAGTTGGCACTTCCGGTTCTGGCACCGCATGAGGAAGGTGTAGTCCTCATCAGCTCCAGGAAGTTGACCCTCAAATCGGCATATAAAGCCCTCCCAGGCACCAGACATGGTCCGCACACACATTGGGACCCCCCTCCTGAAGCAATGGATCGCTTCCTTGAGAAAAACGGCGGCCTAGCTCCGGCGGCTCAGCCGCAAATTGAGGCTGGGGATGCGACGGGGCCTACTGAGCCGGCGGAACCATCCGCCATGGAGATAGGAGGTGATTCAGCTCTCACTGCTCCACAGGCAGATGCAGATTCCACACAAAGGATTGTGCAGGCTGTAGCTGCAATATTAGCTCCCACCATAGCAGCTTCTGTGGAAAGAACTGTGAATGCTGGCATGCTCCTTATCAGGAAAGAACTGGGAGAGCATGCCACCTGCCTGAATGAGGCAGAACACAGGATTTCCAACATTGAGGATGAGCTCCATCAAGCCCATGTGGCGGAAGAAGCACAGACAAAACCAACCAATACGTTCTCCTAAAGCTGGAGGACCTGGAGAACAGGGCCAGAAGGAGCAATCTTTGTTTTGTGGGTGTCCCAGAGTCTCTACAACCCTCAGCCATTCCTAAATTCTGCTCCAGGCGAATTCCTGGGACTTTCAGGACCATTCACTGTGGAACGAGCGCACTGCATGGGGGCCTATTCTGCAGATTGCACCTCTCCTCGCGCCATCATTGCTAAATACCTAAGTTATGCTGATAAAACATTAATCCTTCAAAAATACCGACAAGCCAGGTCACTGCAAATCGCCAAAGTAAAACTTTTAATTTTTGCCGACTACTCAGCAGATATGTAAAAAAAAAAAAAAGGTAGGCTTTCCAGCATATTTGCTCAGAACTACACAAACTCCAGCTAAAATTCACCCTGGCCTTCCCTGTTACATTCCCCCTGAAAGCACCCGATGGCGAACAACTCTCCTTTCATGATTCTTCTGAAGCGGAAATGTTCGTCTGATCCCTGCGCCAGGACCCAAAATCAAACCATTCATCCAAAGCCTCACCGATTAAGCGGCCCCTGGATCAATGCAGCCCCCAAAAGGATTCCCTAAAATGCCTTAAACCCACTGCCGCATACGGCAACTACAACCCACGCTGACTCACCAAGACTTACTCTGGTTCCTCAGGTCCTTTGAGCAACACTGACCGCTCTCTGTCCACTCCTTGGTAAGGAATGCCAACACAGTTAATGATATGGCAGGCCTTTTCCCACCAATGCTATGTCTTTTCTTCTTAAACCACACTTTCTCCAAGCATGGGACCCTCTAACAGCATTCTGGCCACCCTTCTGTACACGGGCCAGCACCTATCCCATTTGTTAAATGGGCATTTTTTAATGTCACCCTTGCAACCAGGGTCGGTCAAGGGAGCTGGCCATTTTGATGGAATCATGTGGAAAAAAGTGAAGTCCTACGAAGGCTATATTTTATGGTTTATTGTTGTTTTTTTCTCCTTCCCTGTGCCTCTTTCTTCCTACCTTATCTCCTCCCCAGCTCGCTCTTACCTGCATAAACTCTCCTCCGCACACACCTCACACCCGAAACTTATTAGGTCCTCCACTGGAGCGATAGCTCAATATCTCTGGTTCATAATAATGCAAAAGCCTATCACATCCATACCTACATCCCATCCCACCCCACATGAGAATCACATCATGGAATGTGAAGGGACTTAGATCCCCTATTAAGAGACTAAAAATCCTAAGACATCTCAAAAGATTGAAAACTGATATTGTCCTTTTACAGGAAACCCACCTATCTCAATCTGACTACCACAGAATAAAAGAATTGTGGGTAGGCAATAAAATAGGCTCAGATGCCATTGGCCGCAAAGCGGGGTGCTCATCTTAACGCACAAAAAACTTTTTTGCCAAATAGTGTTGACAAGTAATGATGACCAAGGCCGCTTTATTACTGCACACCTATGCCTAGGTGACAGAGATCTCATGATTTCCAATGTATACGCCCCAAACAACCCAGGTAAAACTTTCTTCGGAGAACTCTCCGACAATCTCCTAAACCCCCACATTCTCCACATTGTGTGGGGGGGGGGGCGACTGCAATGCCACCCTCCGCATGACAGAGGACAGATCTAGCCCAAAATATACACGACCCCCAAACTGCAAAGAAGGACAAACTTTGTTTGCGTCCACCATGGAATCCTTCCATTTCCTTGATACTTGGCACCTCTTTCACCTCACAGATAGAGAATTCACCTTCTATTCTCCTCCTCACAAAGTCTTCACAAGAATCGACTATTTATTTTGCACTGACAACCTAGTTCCAATGATCTTTGAAACCAAAATCCACGAGATAGCTACCTCGGACCACGCCCCTATTTCAACAACCCTTACTGAGTTTGCACCTCAATCTAACCCCCGCATCTGGCGTCTTCCCACTTTCCTCCATAATAATTCAGACTTTCGATCCTACATGGAATCAGCATGGAAGGAATACACCACAGCCAATGCACTTCATCTAGACAATCCCAGCCTCTACTGGGAAGCCAGCAAAGCCTGAGAGGACGTATTCTCTCTTATGCCACCTATAAGAAAAACTCTCTCTCTAAATTTCAATTAGCGAACACCCGACTTAGACAAGCCCAACGTGCCCTGTCTATCCAAGACACGCCGCACTCCAGAGATGAATGGCATAAAGCTAAAGCAGAATTTGACACTTGGGCTGATAAGCTCGAACTAACCAAACACTCTCAAGCTGATGCAATGCTATATAGATATGGCAACAAATCAGGCAGACTCTTAGCTAGGATCTGTAAAGGCCCCTACAGCCCAACCCATATCACAGCTCTCAAAGACCACTCAGGTATCCACAGAACCCCACATCAACTCAGCTTTGTAATGAAAATTTTTTATTCCACCCTATACGCTGCTGACCCCATAGACCAAAAACACCGCCCAATCTTTTCTAGACAGCTTAGACCTACCCAAGATCTCTCCATCCCAACTGGAGTCTCTAAACGCCCTGATCTCGATCCCCAAACTCAACACAACAATTAGCTTCCTATCACCAAACAAAGCCCCGGGTCCAGATGTATTCACTGGGAAATTCTATAAGACCCTCCAAAACGTAGTAACCCCAGCCCTCCTCAGGGTATACAACGGAATCTGGGAAGGAGGTTACTATCTTCCCTCCGGTAACCAAGCCATTATAAAACTACTATCAAAAAAGGGAAAGACCCCCTTGAACCTGGCGCATATAGACCCATCTCCCTTCTAAGTCTGGATGTCAAAATCCTTTCAAAAATCATAGCCACAAGACTTGCCAGCATCATCCCTTCACTAATTCATCCAGCACAGGCAGAATTTGTTAAGGGCAGGACTGACTCTCTCAACATTCAACAGGTCCTATTGGTCCTGGAACATGAAAAACATTACCCGGGGGGGGGGGGGATTTTGACATCATCTCCCTGGATGTGGAGAAAACTGTTGACAATATTCGTTTTTAATGGCTCTCCCTAGTTCTCTCTAAATTGGGTTTTCGAGGCCCCTTTAATCACTTAATATCTTCTATGTATGCTTCTCCTGCGGCCAGGCGGGTCTCCTCAGAGGATTTACGCATTTACAAAGGTACAAGGCAGGGTTGCCCCCTCTCGCCCTTACTTTTCAACCTCGCACTGGAACCCCTCTCCAGATTCCTTAACACCAAAGCCCCTCTACACGGAATCCGTATAGGAGAACATGAACTCAGATCAACTCTTTTTGCTGACGATGTTCTCATATTCTCAGCTAACCCAGCTTTAGACATGTCCACTATCATGAAAAAAACCTTCGACGACTTTAGGAAATGTTCGGAATTACGCATAAACTACAATAAAAGTGAAATACTACCACTCAACTCCTCATCAAACCCCCATTGGGCAAACCATTCACCCTTTACGATAGCTAAATCTTACATCACTTATCTGGGCATAAAAATTGGCAGATCTCCCTCTTCCCTCTACTCTTTAAATTATTCACTTCTCTTTAGCAAGATTTGTACAGAGCTGGAAAACTGGATGGATCTGCCTCTCTTGTTACTGGGGAGGTGCCACTTGTTTAAAATTGTCTCCTTCGCCCGCTTGCTATACCATATGCAAACCATTCCTCTGTTACAGAAACATAAGGATATTCAATCCATAAATAAAACCATTTCCAAATTATCTGGCAAAGAAGGAGACCACGCATTGCACTGAATAAACTACACCTCCCCAGGGGCGAAGGGGGAATAAGCTTGCTTGCCTAATATCAGGTCATATAACTTAGCATGTCTGCTGTGAATAAGTCTAGACTGGACCCTTGGGACGTCTCGATACTCCAACAACTCCCTAGAATCAGCCCTTCCCTACTCACTTGTGGGGCTATTGCATACCCGCTGGAAATCAATATCACCGAACCTCCAGCACAATCATCTATTAAGAGACACCGTCATAGCCTGGAGGGAGGTACGAAAAAGTCTAGGCCTCTACCCCTTTATCTCTAGACACCTTCCTATCCAAGGGAACCCCAATTTCTCTCCAGGTATGGATCATCAAGCATATGCTCTCTGCGGAAAGAAAGGGCTCACCGAATACGCATCTATCTGCAATCTGGAGACGGGATCCCCACTCCCCTTTTCAGTGATAGCCAAGAAATACTCTCTTCCACAATGCCATATTTTCTTTTACATCCGCTCATCGGGCAGTGATGGTGGCAAAAAGTTCAAAGCCTCCATAATGGATCAACTACTCTAAAAAGTTGCTTTTACAATTTCTGATATTTACTCTCCAACCTCACGTCAAAATCTTCCTTCCCAGCTACAACAAACTGGAGCAAAGACTTTCTGGACCCAGACCTACCGGATAAAAGAATGAAAGGTTACAATAGGACCCTCCAGCTCATCCCCTGCGAGTACTGGAAGGAAACACAAATGAAAATCATCCGCCAAGCACGCATACCTTTCTTGATGGACAAAAACCAACCCACAGCAAATGCTTTGATCCCTATGCCAACAGGCTAGACCAACTCTAACGCACAGATTCTAGTCTTGCAACTACATTTCTGCGTTTTGGGACCAAATTATACTCTTCATCCGAAGCATCGCTTTGATACACCTCCCCAAGGACCCACTGCTCCTGATCTTCGGATATTGGGACAAACAACTCCAAACATGGTCTTCCCTTGACCCCTCACACTCCTCTAGAGACTGGATCCTTATTTGCTTATTCGCAGCAAGGAGAACTATTCTCAAATACTGGACTATATCGTCAACCCCAGGAATATCTCAGATTAGGCAAGAACTTCTACTACAAATGCATAAAGAGAAACTTACCACAGATTTCACTTACCCACACTCGAGAAATCATTTCAAGCACAGATGGGAAACCTTCATAAACTCAGCTTGTCCTTCTGCCTCGCACAATGACTTTTTCAGCTCCTTCGTCTACTACAAGGATCTTCAAACTTACTATGACAAGGATGATGACCCTTAAGACGTCTCGATATCTCTCACCCACCTGGGCATCAAGTCTACTCTCATATGTTGAGGACCCCATATCGTACTAACTTTATCTTCTCCAATTATTTTTTGTTTTCCAGTCTTGCTTGGCTTATTGAGTACGTACCTATGCAGGCCTACCCACCCTCTCCTAACCCCCCCTCCCCCCCCCCGGTTATTATACTTTTTGAATAATTTCATTAACAGATCCATTTTCATCCATCCAGTTCTCAATATTTTTCATATAGTGTATGTTTATATGCTATTCGACTAGATACCTCCTACTTTGACTCATACCCTTTCATTCCATTCTTTCACTTTTACCTCTCTTCATTTATGAATAGTGAATAGTGTAATGTGTGTTTGAACGACAGAAATTGTAAATCCCAGGCGACGGCAGTCACCTAGTTATCTTCCTGTATCAATTGTATTGTAATCTCTTCAATAAAGTATTTAAAAAATAATAAAATAAAAGGTTAGATGTGTAATTTATGCTCCTAGAACATCTGACGGTGTTCCCTGCATGTTGGGCCTCTCTATGTGGCCAGGCTGTGAAAAAAAAAACATAATTTTGCAAAGAATTGTGGGAAAAAATGAAACCGTGAAAAAACTCACCATGCCTCTTACTAAATACCTTGGAATGTCCGCTTTCCAAAAAGGGGTCATTTGGGGGGGTATTTGTACTTTCCTGGCCTGTTAGTGTCTCAAGAAATGACATAGGCCTTCAGTACATCAGGTGTGATCAATTTTAAGTAATTTGCACCATAGCTTGTAGACTCTATAACCTTCACACAGACTAAATAATATCCACTAATTTGGGTTATTTTTACCAAAGCTAGGTAGCAGTATACATTTTGGCCCAAATTTATGAAGAAAAATTACTTTTTGCAAAATTTTACAGTAGAAACTAAAAAAAAGTGTTTTTTTTTCAAAATATTCGCTCTTTTTCGATTATATCACAAAAATAAAAAACCCAGTGGGAACTAAATACCTCCAAAAGAAAGCTTTATTTGTGAAAAAAATGATAAAAATTTGTGTGGATACAGTGTAGCATGACTGAGTAATTGTCACCCAAATTGTGAGAGCACTGAAAGCTGAAAATTGGTCTGGGCGGAAGTGTTCTAAGTGCCTAGTATTGAAGTGGTTAAAGTTCACCTTTTTCCCTAAATTCCGGCTCCCCTATGTACCAATATACCATTAATGTACCTCTGTTGCTAAAAAATGAAAGCTTCCTTTGATTTTTGGAACAAAGTAAGACACAGGAAGGAGTTCACCAGCTGACCTCATTGGCACACAGCCTGCACCAATGAACTATGTTTGCACAGCATCCCCTGTGTCTCCACAGGCGTGCATTTGCCTGGCTTATCAATGTAGACTGCCATGGCTGATATGTTTGCATTCCAGGTGTACCTCCAGACAGGCCTGGGCCTCATGCCAAAATCTTTGGGGCCGCATGCGGCCCATGGGCTGCGGGTCGGACAACCCTGATGTAGTGGAAGGGTCTGACTGATTAGATACAGAGTGAATGGATAGATAGGTGGGTACTCAAATTCCATAGTTTGGGTAAATATAAAAAGTTGTACAGAGATTGTGCAATCAGAGATTGTGTTTATACCTGAACATTTGATCCAGGCAAAGGAACCTCTAGTTACCTACTCAGTATTTTTTAAAGCTAGGCCCAACCCACCAATGAAAAGCCCATCAGTGATTGCCTAGTGAAACACAAGGCCATCCCATATACATCTGACTTAGCACTCTTGGTCTCTAAACAGAGTCTGACAGATGATATCAAAGCCCCCCAAGAACCCCCTTCTGGGGAAATCCTTGCAGAGTAAAGCAGGATATATCCCTACACACTGGTTAGTTGGCAATGAAGAATTAGACCCGTATTCACTAATGGGCAGTGCATGGGATGGGATCTATCTCATTGTGGCCAGATAGAAGGAAGCTTTGATGAAGTATATTGGTTGCAGACAAGTTGCTCCTTTCACATTTCCCTAGATGTGATTGGAATTTATTGGAAAGATATGCTTCCTGCTTTATAGAAGATGGTTTATTGCCCATTATATGGCTTCATAACTTCATATAACTCATTAAAGTGATATTAGACCCCAAAACATCATATTTCAGCTTACCAATCCTTACATGTAGTGACTGCATTCGTTTTTTTAGTAGACTTCTTTCTTTTATTTTTACGTGGTGACCCTGCCAGTCACATTTCCTGCTTTAGGAGGTCTCCGCTGTAGATGGAGGAGCAGCAGAGGCACCCTTGGACAGCAGTGTTGTTAATCCAGGTAGTGGGTTGTGTAAAGCAGTGTATAGAATATGCAATTTTCTTGTATGTCTCTTTGGGTACCTGCTAA
This sequence comes from Glandirana rugosa, assembly GCA_018402905.1. Taxonomy (NCBI): domain Eukaryota; kingdom Metazoa; phylum Chordata; class Amphibia; order Anura; family Ranidae; genus Glandirana; species Glandirana rugosa. The sequence continues at coordinate 208,467 of BLSH010088069.1, forward strand.
GGCAAGCCATAGATGATGCGATCATCTTTCCTGCAACCATGGGTGGAAGGAAAGAAAATTGCTTAATTCCCCCATTAATACAGTCAGTGTTGATGGGGGAACCCCTCCAGCAGTGCTATTGTGAGAGCCTCCCCCAACTATTGAGAGAGCCTTCAACACATATTGAGAGAGCCTTCCCCAACTATTGAGAGAGCCTTCCCCAACTATTGAGAGAGCCTTCCCCAACTATTGAGAGAGCCTTCCTCACCTATTGAGAGAGCCTTCCCCACCTATTGAGAGAGCTTTCACCACCTATTGAGAGAGCCTTCACCACCTATTGAGAGAGCCTTCACGACCTATTGAGAGAGATTTCCCCACCTATTGAGAGTGCTTTCCCCACCTATTGAGAGAGCCTTCCGACCTATTGAGAGAGATTTCCCCACCTATTGAGAGAGCTTTCACCTCCTATTGAGAGAGCCTTCACCACCTATTGAGAGAGCCTTCCCCACCTATTGAGAGAGCCTTCCCCACCTATTGAGAGATCCTTTCCCACCTATTGTGAGAGCTTTCCCCACCTATTGAGAGATCCTTCCTCACCTATTGAGAGAGCCTTCCCGACCTATTGAGAGTGCTTTCCCCACCTATTGAGAGAGCCTTCCGACCTATTGAGAGAGATTTCCCCACCTATTGAGAGAGCATTCCCGACCTATTGAGAGAGCTTTCCCCACCTATTGAGAGAGCCTTCCGACCTATTGAGAGAGCTTTCCCCACCTATTGAGAGAGCCTTCCGACCTATTGAGAGAGATTTCCCCACCTATTGAGAGTGCCTTCCGACCTATTGAGAGAGCTTTCCCCACCTATTGAGAGAGCTTTCCCCACCTATTGAGAGAGCTTTCCCCACCTATTGAGAGAGCTTTCACCACCTATTGAGAGAGATTTCCCCACCTATTGAGAGTGCCTTCACCACGGGCAGAACATCAAGATCACAAATCACTGGCTGGTTGTACTGAAGTCAATTGCTGGATAAGCTTCAGTACAGCCAGCCTGCCCATATTTGGATTGACTCTTGTCTGTTTCAGCAGGGACCTGGCCCCTTTTGGGGATCTACGGCCTGCTAGCAGATTTAGATGGAATTGACTAACAGAATAAAAATGAACTCCAGATACAGCAACCATTGTGCTTTTGGGACAAAGATTTTAAATAATGAATAAAAGTGGATCAATGTAAGTACCCCTGTCAGTGGTAAATGGTTTGTCCCAACCCTCTTACTGCCACTTTTCTCTGGACAGCTCAGACAGTTAGAAGAAGATGAAATATGACAGACTCACTGGCCAACAGCCTAACCCCCCCCCCCCCCCAGAAAAAAAAAAAAAGAAAGACAGCCAACATATCTAAAGATTGGTAAGCTGCAATATTATACATTTTTGGTTTTGGGTTTATTACCACTTTATGGGTCCTTTCATATTATTGCTTTGTGGTGCCATCCATTGCTCTTCAGTATCACTCAGGGCGGCTTGATCCACTCCACCCATTGTTCTCAGTAAGCCTCCCTAAATCCAACCACACACACAATGGCCAGCTTTAGGGGTTGGTCTGTCCCAATGAAAAAAAATGATATTATAACATCAGGAAGGCAGAGTGATTGCAGTATAGAGATGCCCCTCTACTGGCTAATCTACACATTTGTCTGTTTAATACAGAATGAGAAATATGGAACAGCAAACAAGGTATAGAAGTCACATACAAAATTAAATATTATGCAAAATACTTGGGGGGGGGGGGGTGTATGAAAATTGGAGCAGTTGTTTATGGCAACCAATCAGCTTCTAACATGCATTGTTAAAACTCAAAGGAATGAGCTGAAGACAGAAGCTGATTGGTGGTAATGAGCCCTTAGGATTGGATCCCCAACCACTTACCTTGTCAAGGATAGCTTGTTCTCTCGAAGTAGGTGCCCTGGGTTCGCTCCATCCTCCACATTTGACGCTCTCACCAACTTCACTCATTTTTGCAAAGTTCTCAGCAGACTGAGATGATCAGCCAGTGCCTGGACTTATATACCTGAGGACCGTACCATTCCACAGGGGGAGGTGTAGGTGATGTGACATTATCAGCAGAAAACTTTGTGATTGCTGCAACAAAGTCTGTGATAAAAAATTTTTTTATATTTGTCATCCACCCACCATTACCCAGACCGCCACCCTAAAGAAAAACATACAGGTACTCATTCAGCAGACAGAGACCATTCAGGTCACTCTACAACTACTCTACAAACTTGTACATTGGTTTGGCCATTTCAGGGTTAAAACAGGCGATGAAGAGGTGACTTATAATTGGATTTTTTAATACACATGCAGTGTTAAGCCGCTTTCACACTGGGGGGGGGGGGGGGTGGTAGCGGTAAAGTGGTAAAGAAGAAGAGAGCAGAGTGATAGAGAGGTGAGCTGCTCAGTCCTTTCTTCTGCTCCTTTCACTGTCCAATCATCTGCTGGGTCCATGCCCACTGGGCATATAAAAATGTAGTTTATACAGGTTTCTGGCGTTTTTTTTTTTTTTTTTCTTCAGCCTGTTTTTAAGTGTACATTGATTATAGTGAAAAGGGAGCAGAGGGGAAGGTTTTGAAAAAAAAAAATTACACATAAAAAAATATATATGCAGATTGTGTAAGTTTGCCCGGTTACCTGTCCCCTGTGTTCTGGCTACAATACCTGTGTACTGGCTCTATCTATTTTTATTTTTGAAATTTACCAGTAGCTGCTGCATTTCCCACCCTAGGCTTACTCGAGTCAAAATGTTTTCCCAGTTTCTGTGGTAAAATTAGGTGCTTCGGCTTTTATATATATATATATATACACACACACACAATATAATACCAATTTTTTGGTCAAATATAAAAGATGGTGTTACGCCGCGTAAATAAATACCAAGCATGTCACGCTTTGAAATGGCGCATCTTTGTGGAATGGCAACAGACTGCGGTATTAAAAAAAATCTCTATAGGCGACACTTTATACCCCTTTACAGGTTGCCAGTTTAGAGTTATAGAGGAGGTCCAGTGCTAGAATTATTGCTCTGACTCTGGCGTACACGGCAATACCTCACGTGTGGTACGATTGCCGTTTTTGGCATGCATGCGGAATCAAAATGTACATTCCCACTCCGGGGGGGGGGGGGGGGGGGTT
>BLSH010088069.1:220618-231836 GCA_018402905.1 Glandirana rugosa
GTTTGCAGCCAGTGACACAGGTGGGGGCAGTTATGCAACCAGTGACACAGACAGGGCAGTTTGCAGCCAGTGACACAGGTGGGGGCAGTTTGCAGCCAGTGACACAGGTGGGGGCAGATGGCAGCCAGTGACACAGGTGGGGCAGTTTGCAGCCAGTGACACAGGTGGGGGCAGTTTGCAGCCAGTGACACAGGTGGGGGCAGTTTGCAGCCAGTGACACAGGTGGGGCAGTTTGCAGCCAGTGACACAGGTGGGGCAGTTTGCAGCCAGGGACACAGGTGGGGTACACTGCAGAGGCCCCCCCCAGCACTTACCCCATCTAGCAGGCAGGATTGTTGCAGAGATTCGGCATGCGGAGAGCGGCTGAGTGTGCAGAGAGCGGCTGTCCCCCCTCGTCGGTCCCCGGGCAGTCATGGTCTCTGTGGGAGCGGAAGTCACCTCCGCTGCCACAGTGACCCGCCCCCGGCCACCGCATCCAATCACCCTGAGCGGAGGCTCAGGGCAGCCAATCAAGCTATGCAGGGTGTGCCTGTTCAGTGCACCCTCATAGCTTTTAATGGCAGGCCAATAGGCTCACTACTTAGCTGTCATGTGACAGCCAAGGAGCCGGCGGGAAGCGACGCCCCAGCGCCCCTCACACACCAGCCGCAACTGTTGTGGAAGATTCCCTTGGGTTGATGGCGTCATTGATTTGTCATTTGGTGAGTGAGTCCACTTGGTCCTTTTGTTCAAGGGTGTGGAAAGAATGGTTTGCTTTGATGCAGGGAGTCAGTGGTGTGGTTTCAGAGGATGACGTTCAGTTGTTGGTGCTGGTGTTGTAAAAAATGTGAAAAAAATAAAAAATATATAATAAAAATATAAAAATTACTTGAAATTTGATTAAGGTGCAAAAAGTCAAAAATGTGTAAAACAGTTTGTGTGTATAAAAATAAAGTAAAAACAAAAGAAAGTCTATATAAATATCCTTTTGAAAGTCTTCAGTATTTGTTGCGTACAATGAAACAATGAAACAAATCTTGTGAAAAAGTATCCATATAAAGTGACTTCCGTGCTCCTTTTGTATAAACAGGGTGACTTCCACACGTGCTCCCCCTCTTGGGTCCCTACTCATCACATTTCCACACCCCTACAGGGGTAATGCGCCTGGGTTTTTTGGGGTCTTTATATTCTGCGTTCAGCTCCTTTTCTCCCCCCTTCTTTTTTCCTCTATTGAGCTGACTGGTTGGCAAAGTGGAGCATAAGGATCTGAGGCGTGGTTGCCGTTGGAGAAAAGGAGCTGAACGCAGCATATAAAGACCCCAAAAAACCCAGGCGCATTACCCCTGTAGGGGTGTGGAAATGTGGTGAGTAGGGATCAAAGAGGGGGAGCACGTGTGGAAGTCACCCTGTTTATACAAGAGGAGCACGGAAGTCACTTTATATGGATACTTTTTCACAAGATTTGTTTCATTGTTTGATTGTACGCAACAAATACTGAAGACTTTCAAAAGGATATTTATATAGACTTTCTTTTGTTTTTACTTTATTTTTATACACACAAACTGTTTTACACATTTTTTTACTTTTTGCACCTTAATCAAATTTTAAGTAATTTTTATATTTATATTTTATTATATTTTTTTCATTTTTTTCACATTTTTTAACAAGATTTATGGTCACTATGGATTTTTGAGGAGAAAGACTAATTATTTATTACTTGCACTTTGCACTTTGTTTCACTATTTTTTTTAACACTTTGATTTTTTATTCTAATTTTTATTCATATTTACACTTGCCGCAAGGCAGGGTGGCTATTGCACAATATCTATTATTGGCTGTTATTATTTAATTTTGTGGTATTAACACTTGAGATAGCGCCATTCCTCTATATATATTTTCACTCCCTTCTATTTGTTTTTCTGAGTACGGGCTACAAGCTTTTATCTGCTAAGAAAGAGACAGTTGTCCCGCACTGGAGTTTGTTATCTCTCTAATCTAGGCTCCAAGCACACTGGCTTAAAAAATTGCTGCATCTACAGGAATTTAGTGTTTTGCCTGTAAAAGCAGCTCAGTGTTACCCTATGTGTCCATACACATTAGGAAGATTACAGGCATATTTTAACCGCTTCCCCACCGCGTGCCGTCTTTTCGCGGCGGCAGTGGGGGAGCGCTGCGCGAATCGCCGTAAATAAGCGGCGATTCGCATTTGGCCACCAGGGGGCGCGCTCCTGGGGAGTGTGCCCGCGGCTCGGGCGGACCCGATGTCCGCCGGCGAGCCGCGACGAGCGGCAACAGAGAAAGAACGGGGAACCGCCGATGTAAACACGGCGGTTCCCCGCCCTGTCAGTGGGGCATGAGAGATCTACTGATCCCTGTCACTGGGATCAGTTAGATCTCTCATGCCCATGTTAGCCCAGCCCCCCCACAGTAAGAACACCCAGGGAACACGATTAACCCCTAGCTCTCCCCCTGCAGGTTAACCCCTTCACTGCCAATGACATTTATACAGTAATCACTGGACATTTAAATTTCTGATCACTGAATAAATGTCATTGGTCCCAAAAAAGTGTCAAAATGTTCCGACATGTCCGCTGCAATATCGCAGTACCGCTAAAAATCGCAGATCGCCGCCATTACTAGTAAAAAATAAAAAAAAAATAAAAACTCCAGAAATGAATTCTCACCATCCGTAAACGCGGCCACTTTTGCGCAAACCAATCAATAAACGCCAATTGTAATTTTTGTTATCGCAAATATGAGGAAGAATATAATTCGGCCAAAAACGGTGAAAAAAAAATGTTTTTTTATATTTTTTTTTTGGATTTGAATTTTAGCAAAAAGTAAGAAATTTGGGGGTTTTTTTGCAAAATGGTCGCTCTTCTTTTGTTTATAGCGGCGATCAGAAATGACGCAGAGGCGATCAAATACCACCAAAAGAAAGCTCTATTTGTGGGAAAAAAAGGACGCAAATTTTGTTTGGGTACAACGTCGCACGACCGCGCAATTGTCAGTTAAAGCGACGCAGCGCCGAATCGCAAAAAGTGCTCTGGTCCTAAAGTGGGAAAATCTTCCGGGGCTGAAGTGGTTAAGCTCAACGTTTAAGAGGCAGAAAAAAAACCCTTCTTGTTCTCCTAAACTCGTCTAAACTTTGTACAAAAAATGTTCTATATGAGCGTTTTTTTTCTGCCAAGTGAACTGGAGTTTTTTTAAGCCCAGTGTGCATGGAGCTTAACTTTTTTTCTCTCCCTCTGTCCCTCTGATCTCGGAGCCTGGATATTTTTTTTTATCTCATCTTCATTTTTATTTATTAACTCAGTTTTATCTTTTAGATTAAGCAGGAATTCTGTGAGTTATGTTATATTTGTGTCTGCTAATAGTTTTATTGTATTTTTAGCGGAATATAGCTTTAATACTTTCTTGGGGGGGCCTGTCAAATAGTCTGTACGGGGCCCCCCGATTTCTATCAGCAGCCCTGTGTTTCTTGATCCCGGTCTGGACTTTGTCCCGATTTCTGTTTCTGCGGGGGGCCGAGAAAGGGATTAGAGACATAGAAAATATGCTTCTCCTCCCACCACCCCATATACAAATTTGCCAACGAGGGGGAAAATTTGGCTCCCATTGAGGCACCTCTACTCTGCACCTTTTCTCTGTCTCTAATCCCTTTTGGATCCATATTGTTTGGTATTGACGATATATAGATGACGTGTTACTTATATGGTGAGATAACCCTACTAGGGGGAGTACAACTGGGGGGATCCATAGTGGAGAAGGATCTGGGGGTTTTGGTAGATCATAAGCTTAATAATGGCATGCAATGCCAAGCTGCGGTTTCCAAAGCAAGCAAAATCCTTTCTTGTATTAAGAGAGGTATGGACTCCAGAGATAGAGACATTATTTTGCCCCCCTGTACAAATCATTAGTAAGACCTCATCTGGAATATGCAGTTCAGTTTTGGGCACCAGTTCTCAAAAAGGATATCGGGAAACTGGAGAAAGTGCAGAGAAGGGCAACCAAACTAATAAGAGGCATGGAGGAGCTCAGCTATGCGGAAAGATTGGAGGAACTGAATTTATTCTCTCTTGAGAAGAGGAGATTAAGGGGGGATATGATCAACATGTACAAGTATATAAGTGGTCCATATAGTGAACTTGGTGTGGAGTTATTTACTTTAAGGTCATCACAAAGGACAAGGGGGCACTCTTTACGTCTAGTGGAAAAGAGATTTTATCTACAAATACAGAAAGGTTTCTTCACAGTAAGAGCTGTGAAAATGTGGAATAGACTCCCTCCAGAGGTGGTTTTGGCCAGCACGGTTGATTGTTTTAAAAAAGGCCTGGATTCTTTCCTTAATGTAAATAATATAACTGGGTACTAATATTTTTAGGTAAAGTTGATCCAGGGTGAATCCGATTGCCTCTCGGGGAATCAGGAAGGATTTTTTTCCCCCGGTATAGCAAATTGGATCCATGCTTTGCTGGGGTTTTTTGCCTTCCTCTGGATCAACTGTGGGTGAAGGGTTGTATATGGGATTATTTGGTTGTATGTGTATGTATATATGTGTGTATATATATATATATATATATATATATATATATATAGATATAGATGTTTTTTTTCTTTTTTTTTGGTTGAACTGGATGGACTTGTGTCTTTTTTTCAACCTGACTAACTATGGATATAGAGTCTCTGCTATGCTATTTTAATAGTAACACACTTAATCTGGAATTTAGTGCAGAAATTTACCAGGAAAGCATTAATTTTCTAGACATCACTTTAATGGGCGATATTTCCACAGGTGAAATCCATACCTGTACATTCTGTAAGGAATGTGCAGGTAATTCCCTGCTCCTGGCTACAAGCTGCCATCCAATTCAGACAGTTCGCGCTATTCCTATTGGAGAATTTACTAGAGCCAAACGCAATTGTTCTACACAATTGGGCTTTGATTAAGAGTGCAAGATTATTTCCTCAAGACTGCGCGTGCGACAGTATGGGGATAATAATATAGAAAGGGCCAGATCCATAGTAAATAACAAAGACAGGAGGTCTCTCCTTGATCAAATTCGATCTAAGAGAAAACAAACAAAGGGAATAGCCAATTCATTGACTTTTGTAACTTCGTTTTCCTGAGAATTTATTCAGGTGAAAAATATTGTATTGAAACATCTTCCCATCTTAGCTGTAGATCGTGATTTAACATCGCTGGTCCAGACTGGATGCAGATTTTCTAGCCGACGAGCTACAACTCTTGGGCGTATTTTATCCCCTAGTCCAGGGAGATGCAATTAGCGCACCTCCAGCTGTTGCAAAACTACAAGTCCCATCATGCCTCTGCCTCTGGGCGTCATGCTTGTAGCTGTCATAGTCTTGCTATGCCTCATGGGACTGCAACAGCTGGAGGTCCGCTAATTGCATATCCCTGCCCTAGTCTATTCCAGGATAACAGACAGAGTCGGACCTGGTTGCATGATACAGGTTCTTTTATCAAAAAAACTAAATAATGCTGCGCCACCCTAAAAATAATATAATCAAACAATAATGTGTATGGAATTAAAGGTGCCAATTACTAAAATATATGACAAATCACATAAATTGTGCACAATAAAAAAATATATATATGAATAAGTGAAACATTGAATGTGCTCATCCAGTGTAGTCCATAAATATAAATGCCAATAAAGTGCTCGGTGCTCCAAACAAAATATCAGGTGTGCAGTCCATGGTGCTTAGTGACAGCCCCTTTTGTGACCCCACTCACCAGAAAAAATGGACCCCCAGCTTTGCAGTCTGGGGGTCAAAATAAGCTTGTTCCTGGTGATGGTCAAACAGGATGGCAATACAAGCAATGCAGAACCCGTTCTTAATGGGCTGTAGACCACAGGCTCCACTCCTCCACAGATATTTCTCAAGAAAGAAAAACAATCTCCATAGTGAGACGCCGTTGAGAAATTTTAATAGCGCAGTTTAAAAAATACACTTACAGGATAAACTGATGATCTCCCGCCTCTCATATGACAAGCTGAATACTGTGTGCGGCGTCTGCCTCCGGCGTGCGTTCCACCACGGGCGGACGTGACGTCAGTGAGTACGGAGAGCCGAAAATGACGTCAACGCGTTTCACTCTCAAATTACGAGCGTCATCATGGACAAATTCCATACCAAACCGTCTCACTTTTAACGTCTAGAGCAGCCTTTCTCAACCTTTTCAACACCTAGGAACCCTTGAAATAATTCTCCAGTCTCGGGGGAACCCCTGCTAAAAATTAAAAATCCACAACTCCTGATACATTAGTGTGATGGTCAATGGGAAGAATGCTCCTTACACTTGTGGTCATTGGGAAGAATGCTCCTTACACTTGTGGTCATTGGGAAGAATTACCCCTTACAGATAGCTAAAAAGATCAATGATGTCATTTGGAATTTATCTGAGAGGTAGAAATTGACCATTGCTCAAGGAACCCCTAGCAACCTCTGGAGGAACCCTAGGGTTCCACGGAACCCTGGTTGAGAAACCCTGGTCTAGAGGGTCAACGCCCCCCGCTGGCCGCACAAATCACCATTTAACCATGTTCCCATGGCAACTAAACCAAAATAAATAAACCAGCTGACCACACTCCCGATGTAAATGGATATCCCCCAGTGGTGGATTACAATCATTGCACCCCTTTCCAAATAGCCGCAAAAATCCCTAAAAAATTAAACTAAATAAATAGAAATACAATAGCAGCGGGAGATCATATAAATTAATAACAAAACCACCTAAACATATTAAACTGATGATACATAATTGATATGTGTGGTATGAACACCTGCAGATTCTGCTCTAAACATTGTAAAAAATCAGGGGTAGTTCGTTCGTGCAACACCAACAAGAAATGTAAAATCAAACAGTATATAAATTGTGGCACAAAAAATGTAGTGTACGCTATCTAATGCACTAGATGCCATTTACAATATGTGGGATGCACCGCGAGAGCGCTGAGAACTGGGATCAGCGGACATTATCACGGTGCTTCCCAGATTTCAGATAAGGGCTTATCCAATGTTTCTAGACATTTTAAAAAAGAACACGTCAAATATGTCCTCATTCATTTTCTATGGTCTTGAGAGAGTGAAAAAACCACCTCGGGGGGGAAGAAAGAGAAGTCTGGTGGATTTTCAAACTAGCCACCAGGATCCCTGATGGAATGAACCAAAGATATGACGTGGACCTGTTTCTTAACCACTTCAGCCCCGGAAAGATTTCCAGCTTTAGAACCGGAGCCCTTTTTGCGATTCGGCACTGCGTCACTTTAACTGACAATTGCGCGGTCGTGCGGCGTTTACCCAAACAAAATTTGCGTCCTTTTTTTCCCACAAATAGAGCTTTCTTTTGGTGGTATTTGATCACCGCTGCGTCATTTCTGATCGCCGCTATAAATAAAAGAAGAGCGACAATTTTGCAAAAAAACCCAAATTTCTTACTTTTTGCTAACATACAAATCCAAAAAAAAAATATAAAAAAACATTTTTTTTCATCGGTTTTGGCCGATTTATATTCTTCCTCATATTTGTGATAAAAAAAATCGCAATCGGCGTTCATTGATTGGTTTGTGCAAAAGTGGTCGCGTTTACGGATGATGAGAATTCATTTTTGGGGTTTTTATTTATTTTTATTTTTTTACTAGTAATGGCGGCGATCTGCGATCTTTAGCGGTACTGCGATATTGGGGCAGACATGTCGGACCATTTTGACACTTTTTTGGGACCATTGGCATTTATACAGCGATCAGTGCTATAAAAATGCACTGATTGCTGTGTAAATGCCATTGGCAGTGAAGGGGTTAACCTGCAGGGGGCGCTCTAAGGGTTAACTGTGTTCCCTGGGCGTGTTCTAACTGTATGGGGGCTGCCCTAGCTGGGGAAGGGAAGTGGTCACAGCCTCCGTATACAGGAAGGCTGTGATCACAGCCCTTCCCCCTCACACAGAGCGGAGGTCCGTGTTTACATACACGGACCTCCGTTCCTTCGCTCCGGGGGGGCCATCGCGGGTAGCCGGCGGCAATCGAAGCCGCCGCACCCGCTCCCTGGCCCTCCCCGAACACAGTGAGCACGCGGGCGCGCCTCCGGCGGCGCGAGCGTGCTCACTAGGCTCGGCCTCGTGGCCGCCGTCGTATGACGGCGATTTGCGCTCACCAGCCACCTTGTCGCCGTCAGATGCCGATCGGCGGTCGGCAAGGGGTTAAATAAATTTTGGTACCAGGAACTATTTGGATGGGGGATGTTTTACTATCTGAGTCATACTAGATACAATAATTATAATGATGTGGATTAACAATCACAAAAAATATTGGATGCTTGATCGCTTCTGTTCCTGATGGTTTGACTGTTTCATCCGCAAGCATGGGCGTCCGCAGAACTTTTTCCGGGGGGGGGGGCATAATTTCAAGGTCTTGGTTGGTCTCATGCAGGGAGGCACAATGAAGACCGGGGGGAGTAAAGGAGGCTCACATGAGGAGCATATACTTAGCTATAATGGCCCGTGTCTTCGGGGTTCATGAAGGGACCTCCGGTCCCCAAGTGCACATGGGGCACACCTTAAGCAGTCAATGGGGCGGTGTGTGTGGTTGTTGCCAGGAGGCCGTGTGAAGTCCGTGCAGGACCTGCCGTTGGCGGTGCTGAATTCCAGGTCTTTGCAGACTGTGTGAAGAGAGCAGATCAGCGCTGATAGCCACATTGGCCGTGGGGAGAGGGAGAAGTAAGAGAAGCTCACCCGTCCTAATCGATCAATGCTGAGTGGTCCCGGCCATGCAGGTTAGGAGGTGAAGCATTCTCCACGCGGTCCTTGGCTGGGAGGACGCAGCCGGCCTTCCGTACGCAGCAGGTGGGGCGGACTGCAGGAGTGGTTTCACGCGGTCATGTGACCGCTCTGAACTGCCCAGAATTAAGGACCTAGTGGGGAACCCCTGATCTGATTCCAGGGGGGGGGGCAATTGCCCCCCCTTGCCCCTACCTGCGGACGCCCATGTCCGCAAGTGCTATAATATGATGTATGCGATCTTTTGCCAAACACATTCATCATTGTAACAGTTTTTGTAAGAATTTCTATTAGCTGCTATTCTTTTACTGCTATTTATGGATTGCGATTATATCATCGCTAGGTGTGTGGATGCCATTCACATGCCAATATTTGGCCATCTGTCGGCTCCAGTTTTTAAATTCTGATTCTCACACACTTGTCTATTATTCACCTTATATTTTATACTTTTATATATTTTTTCTATTGTTGTTTTTCCTTTTTCCCTTGGGGGATGTTATTGGTATCGATGCTTCTAGCCAGGATTTGTTGAATGCCATAACCAAAGTGGGAAAGGGGATCCATGTGTTTTGAATTGCACCCTGATTATATGACCACACATGAGTATTTATGTAAGTGAGTTTATTTGGAATGTTGTGCTGTGAACAAGGCTGTTGTTGCCGAAACATGTAAGCCTATTCCTGTATATGGATGAAATGGAGTAAAAGAAAATTTTAATACTGCAGTTCCAGTGTGCCAGCTTTCTTTTGCATTGATTGCGGCGGACATGTCGGACATTTTTGACACTTTTTTTGGGACCATTGTCCTTTATACAGCAATCAGAGCTATGAAAATGCACTGATTACTGTGTAAATGTCACTGGCAGGGAAGGGGTTAACACTAGGGGAGCGATCAAAGGGTTAAATGTGTTCCCTGCTAGGTATTTCTAATAGTGTGGGGGCTGGGATGAGTGGGGAAGGAGAGTTTTCACTGCTCCCATATACAGGGAACAGAAGATCACTCTCCTCTCCCCTATCCCTACTCTGTCACTGTGGGAGTGCGATCGCAGGTGGCCGACCACTGATTGGCTGCCCCCCGCTACCAGCCGAGCCAGACGGCGGGAGGTCGTTAAGTGGTTAAAAAGTAGTTTGCCATGTTGAAGTCATATTGTAATTTATACGTCTTCCATTTTATGTAGAATTGTCTGTGTGTACCTATGCTGATAAGTCAGCATGTCCACAATTAAGCTAGAAGGCCATTCTGACCACAGGAGTGTACAGCCAATACTCTGCAAATATTTCTTATCAATCATTTGTTTTTAACAATGAAAAGCCATTTTGTAATGAAAAAGCTGCACAGCTATTATATGCTCCGCAATAGAGTTTGCCATTTGGCCAGGACTTCCTCCACGTAAGCGTGTGGAGGTTCCAGGTTAAAGGTGATAGAAGGTATGCTTAGTGATCAAAATGTAAAATATTGATCAAAAGTAGGGATGAGCACCCAACATCAGGGGTTCGCCTGTTCGGCGCATCCTGAACATTATGGGGCGTGAACTTCGAGCTCCCCATAATGCATACAAATTGTGGGGAAATGCCGCCCGCTCATTGGACAAAGTATGCACATGATCTGCATGCTTTGTCCAATCACAGCGCGCTCTGTTGTGAGAGCCATGATTGGCCAAAGGTAGGGTGCCTTTGGCTAATCACTGCTGAGCGGGCTCAATCCACGACCCACACTATATATTGTACAGCGGCTCTATGTAGTGTGTGTATATAATGTGGATGGAGAGGGAGCATAGTTAGCGGCGTGTAGACAGTTAGTGTAGAGAAATATGATATATTGCGATCTGTATACAGTTAATGAAGGCAGTGTAAGAATATATATGTACAGTATATAGCATATATATATATATATAATACAATGCCTTTTAGTGTAGACTATATACAGCTCATTCAGTGTATAGTATATAGAGTCCGTCAAGCAGTGTAAGAATATATATATATATATATATATATATATATATATATATACAGTATCTCACAAAAGTGAGTACACCCCTCACATTTATGTAAATATTTTATTCTATCTTTTCATGTGACAACACTGAAGAAATGACACTTTGCTACAATGTAAAGTAGTGAGTGTACAGCCTGTATAACAGTGTAGCCAATAATGTCTAAACCGCAGGCAACAAAAGTGAGTACACTCCTAATTGAAAATGTCCAAATTGGGCCCAATTAGCCATTTTCCCTCAGCAGGTGTGTTACATTTGGTGTTATCGCTCTCACTCTCTCATACTGGTTACTGGAAGTTCAACATGGCACCTCATGGCAAAGAACTCTCTGAGGATCTGAAAAAAAGAATTTATGCTGTACATAAAGATGGCCTAGGCTATAAGATGATTGCCAAGACCCTGAAACCGAGCTGCAGTATGGTGGCAAAGTCCATACATCAGTTTAAAAA
>BLSH010088069.1:249248-260562 GCA_018402905.1 Glandirana rugosa
GGGAATACGTTTACGTTTTACTTTTTTTTTCTACTATTTAGAGACTATACGCCTTGCTCCTGATGAGTGGTACAAACCACGAAACGCGTAGAGCTATGCACCATCTACCATGCGTTTACACATATAAAGTCTTGACTGGTGGGGCCATCAGTTCATTTAGAACTGTTATACACAGTAGGACTTACTCAAGATTTTCTATACCATTACTAACTTTATGGACTTATATACCCGCCATGCCTTGTCATATGTACTCTGTCCATGACTAAAAATGTACTGTATGTGTTTTAACATAACTTTATTATTTATGTATGATTTTTCATGCTTCATGTTGAACCATTCCAACTAAATAAAACAAATTATATATTTCAAATGGTTTATGTTGGGAAGTGCATGCTTCATTTAAAGTCCCAAACCCTCCCCTTCTTGTCCTTCATTTTGCATTTGCATAAGGGATGGAGGTACCCCTGCTTCCACTGCCAGGGCCCTCATTTAAAGTCCCACCAGCCCTGGGTTAGGCTGTTTTCTTTTGTACCAAATCAATAGGGATGGAAGCATGCAGTCCCCCATAACCACAGTCTACACACATGTGTCGCATTCTGGTCCCTACATCCAGTCCTTCACATGATAGGCTGGGTTTACCTCAGGGTCCATGACATGAAATGTTATTATAAGCCTTACGACATGGGGTCTATCTAAATTTCATTACACTTTTTATTGAGATGTATTACAGGGCTGGCTAGGGTGTTCCATGTGGCAGCCTAGGCTGGCGCGTCTCATTGGGAGCTGCGACGCGCTCCGGAGATCCTCCCCTCCTTCCCTGCATTTGCCGGAGGTTCGGGTGGATTCCCCACAGCGCATCGACGCCACGCCCCCCCCCGGTGCCGCCCACGTGATGTAGGAACCTCTGGCGTCACTGCGGCGGCGCTTGGGTGATTTCCTCCTTGGTGCTCATTCAGGAAGTACTGACATGGCCCTTCGGGCCTTCCCGACACTGCAGGGCCACTGTCTTTTCTTCCCTTTCTGCTCCAGCGTGACGTTGGCGGCGTCTGATTAGGGATGGGGGAGTATTTATACACCCCCTCCCCCTGGCATGGACGCTTTGTCATGGTGTTGTGCAGCCGTGCGGTCTCATACCCATCTTATCCCAGGCTCTTTTGAAACCACTCCAGGTATGGTTCTGGTCTATGCTTGCACCTTTTCCTTTCCCTAGCACCGCTTATTTGTGCACTATTTTTGTTTGGGCTACGATTCTCCACTTTCACTTCCCTATCACTCTCTTTAGCATCCACCAGTCACATTATTTAGTATTATTTTATATTTTACATGTACTTATATATATGTATTGCACACATTCCTTCATAGATTTCACTACAGATCTATGACACATCTCTTGACGAGTTTAATTTGGATTGATCCCTCCCCCGGCTGCACATCCTATTTCCGGACGTCCCTCTGCCTTCCTCGCTGCCTCAGCTCCCATCAGAGACGTCTTTTGCTGGCCAGCCTCTGCCATTCACCTCTACCTTAGAACATTAACACAGGTATAATTCCCTTTAAGGACGAATTTATACTGCTGTTCTTTTTCTTTTTCCATCAGTCCCCTGTTCATTACCTTGTACCTTTTTTTTTCTACTATTTAGAGACTATACGCCTTGCTCCTGATGAGTGGTACAAACCACGAAACGCGTAGAGCTATGCACCATCTACCATGCGTTTACACATATAAAGTCTTGACTGGTGGGGCCATCAGTTCATTTAGAACTGTTATACACAGTAGGACTTACTCAAGATTTTCTATACCATTACTAACTTTATGGACTTATATACCCGCCATGCCTTGTCATATGTACTCTGTCCATGACTAAAAATGTACTGTATGTGTTTTAACATAACTTTATTATTTATGTATGATTTTTCATGCTTCATGTTGAACCATTCCAACTAAATAAAACAAATTATATATTTCAAATGGTTTATGTTGGGAAGTGCATGCTTCATTTAAAGTCCCAAACCCTCCCCTTCTTGTCCTTCATTTTCCACATGATATAAAGCCGCTTGCACAGCGACTCTATGTAGTGTGTCGGCGGCGGTGGTTGGAGTTAGATAGCTTAGGTTCCTGAAAACAGGCAGTATAGCTAGCTGGCTTTCTAATGTGTGTTTAAAAATAGAAAAGAAAGTACAAAAGATAGATAGCTAACTAGATAGATAGAGAGAAATATAAAATCTGTCAGTAAGTGCAGACAGGTTAGTGTAAGGAAAAAATTATATATATATTCAACTTCAAAAAATTCACCATGCCTCTTACTAAATACCTTGGAATGTCTACTTTCCAAAAAGGGGTCATTTGGGGGGTATTTGTACTTTCCTGGCTTGTTAGGGTCTCAAGAAATGAGATAGGCCGTCAGTATATCAGGTGTGATCAATATTCAGTGATTGGCACCATAACTTGTAGACTCTATAACTTTCACAAAGACCAAATAATATACACTCATTCGTTTTTTTTACCAAAGATAGGTAGCAGTATAAATTTTGGCCAAAATTTATCAAGAAAAATTACTAATTTGCAAATTTTTATAACAGAAACAAAGAAAAATGCATTTTTTTACAAAATTTGTGGTCTTTTTTTTAATTTTAGGGCAAAAAGTAAAAAACCCAGTGGTGATTAAATACCACCAAAAGAAAGCTCTATTTGTGTGCAAAAAGGACAACATTTTCATATGGGTACAATGTTGCATGACTGAGTAATTGTCATTCAAAATGTGAGAGCACTGAAAGCTGAAAATTGGTCTGGTTGTTAAGGGGGTTTAAGTGCCCAGTGGTCAGGTGGTTAAAAAATATACAGCCTGGTATATACAGTATCTCACAAAAGTAAGTACACCCCTCACATTTTTGTAAATATTTTATTCTATCTTTTCATGTGACAACACTGAGGAAATTACACTTTGCTACAATGTAAAGTAGTGAGTGTACAGCTTGTATAAGAGTGTAAATTTGCTGCCCCCTCAAAATAACTCAACACACAGCCATTACTGTCTAAACCACTGGCAACAAAAGTGAGTACACCCCTAAATGAAAATGTCCAAATTGGGCCCAATTAGCCATTTTCCCTCCCCGGTCTCATGTGACTTGTTAGTGTTACAAGGTCTCAGGTGTGAATGGAGAGCAGATGTTTTAAATTCAGTCTTATCATTCTCACTCTCTCATACTGGTCACTGGAAGTTCAACATGGGAACTCATGTCAAAGAACTCTCTGAGGATCTGAAAAAAAGAATTGCAGCTCTACATAACAACGGCTTAGGCTATAAGAAGATTGCCAAGACCCTGTAACTGAGTTGTAGCACGGTGGCCAAGACTATACAACGGTTTAACAGGACAGGTTCCACTCAGAACAGCGCCTCGCCATGGTCAACCAAAGAAGTTGAGTGCACATGCTCAGCATCATATCCAGAGGTTGTCTTTGGGAAATAGACGTATGAGTGCTGCCAGCATTGCTGCAGAGGTTGAAGGGGTGGGGGATCATCCTGTCAGTGCTCAGACCATACGCCGCACACTGCACCAAATTGGTCTGCATGGCTGTCGTCCCAGAAGGAAGCCTCTTCTAAAAACAATGCACAAGAAAGCCTGCAAACAGTTTGCTGAAGACAAGCAGACTAAGGACATGGATTGCAATGTAGGATGAAGAAATTCCTGGACAGCCACACTTCAGCGGTGTGTTTTTGGAAGTGCGGTTGTCCAGGAATTTCTTCAGCCTACATTGCAAGCACAGCTAAGCCAGCACCCAACCTGAGTAGCAGCTGGTGATTATTGGTGATTAACAGGTAAAGCTTGGAGCAGTTTCCCTTTCTCTCTGTTTGCCGTAAGGACAAGGATTGCTGAAACCATGTCCTGTGGTCTGATAAGACCAAGATAAACTTATTTGGTTCAGATGGTGTCAAACTGGTGTGGAGGCAACAAGGTGAGGAGTACAAAGACAAGTGTGTCCTGCCTACAGTCAAGCATTGTGGTGAGAGTGTCATATTCTGGGGCTGCATGAGTGCTGCTGGCACTGGAGAGCTACAGTTCATTGAGGGAACCATGAATGCCAACATGTACTGTGACATACTGAAGCAGAGCATGATCCCCTCTCTTCGGAGACTGAGCCACAGGGCAGTATTCTAAAATGATAACGGCCTCCAAGACAACCACTGCCTTGCTAAAGAAGCTGATGGTAAATGTGATGGACTGGCCAAGCCTGTCTACAGACCCATACCCTATTGAGCATCTGTGGGGCATCCTCAAATGGAAGGTGGAGGAGAGCAAGGGCTCTAACATTCACCAGCTTCGTGAGATCAGACAGCAGAGTCTGTGTGCTGCTAAGGTGTTTAAATAAGGCAGCTGGGCTCCAATCAATGAAATCACCCTGCACAATTGTTAACCCTTAGTGACCCCTGCGCTGGGTAGCAGATCCATGACATGCGTGCATAGGTGCAGAAAGTCCACTTTAGCCACAGATTCTCTTCCTAACACACGCAGCCTATTGAGTGTACACTATATATTGCTACATTCGGGGTGTACGTACGGTATATAGTACACTTGACCTGGTGTATTAAAATATATACAGTCTAGTGTATACAGATATACACACAGCATATTGAGTGTACACTATATATTGGTGCATTTGGGAGTGTACGGTATATAGCACACTACTTGACGTGGTGTCTTCAAATATATACAGCCTAGTGTATCCAGATATACACGCAGCGTATTGAGTGTACACTATATCAGTGCATTTTGGGGTGTACGGTGTATAGCACACTACTTGACATGTTGTCTTCAAATTAATACAGTCTAGTGTATCCAAATATACACAGAGTATATTGAGTGTACACTATATATCAGTGCATTCGGGGGTGTATGGTATATAGCACACTACTTGATGTGTTGTCTTCAAACATATACAGTCTAGTGTATCCAGATATACACACAGCGTAGTGAGTGTACACTATATATCAGTACAATCGGGGGTGTACAGTATATAGTACAGTGTAGTGCGGTGTTAAAAAAAAATACCCATCATGTCAGGAAGGCCACAAAGGAGAGGCAGACACTCCCAGGCCACTAAAAGAGGGCAAGCAGCCTCTGTGTCTTCAGTGAAAAGGGATGTGGCGGACATGGTGCACCCTCTGCAGGCGGGTTACGCTTATCCAACATGCAGAAGAGTTGGTAGAGTGGATAACAAGCCGTCCTCATCCTCTGTCACCTAGGCTCGTACAAGTTTGCCTTCCAATGCATCTGGCAAAGTGGCCTATTCCACCAGATCCTTGTCCACAGTTACTCCTTCTGTAGCCCCACCATCATGCACGGATGAGTCACCTGAGTTTTTCGACCATAGTGTCGGTTACATGCTCCGATGTTGGTTCCAAGGTTGAGGAAGGGAGTAGCGTAAGCCTAGAGACAGTGGGTGCCACAAAAGGACAAGAAACTAGCAGTCATGTTCCCTCAGCTGCAGCATACTGCCAAGTTTGCTCTAGTGACGAAGAGGGACGGGATGATGAGGGCACGGACTGTACTTGGGTGCCTGAGAGAAGAGAGGAGGAAAGTGAGGAGGAGGAGAGGCCCAACTCCAACAAGGCAGGATGTCATCCAAGGGCCAGCAAAGGGCAGCCACCCAATAGCATCAGACCACAGAGCTTCGCAGGTGCAGGGCGCTGCTGCCTCCCCGCCGACTTCCAAAATTATTTGGTGTGGGCATTTTTCAGCACATGTGCAGTAGATCGCACCGTTGCCATTTGCAATCTATGTCTGAAGCGGGTCAAGCACGGCCAGGACTCCAGCCGCTTGGGTACTACTGTCTTGACAAGACATATGACGACCAGCCATGCAGTCCGTTGGCAAGAGTACCCGAAGAACCCACACCAGAAAACAACACGGACTCCTCTGTGCTCCTCATCTGGCATCTCAACCCCTATTATACCTGCAGTCCTCTCCAAAACATGCACTGAGAGGAATAAAGGTGTAGCAATGCATGCCGCAACTAGTACTTGCAGCCAATCTACTAGCAGTACACCACCAGGTGAATTCATCAGGCAAATATCCCTACCCCAGTTGCTGAACCATAAAAAGAAATACTGTCCCAGCCATCCACATGCTCAGCATCTAAATGCTAGCTTGGCCAAATTGCTAGCACTCCAACTGCTGCCTTTTCAGCTGGTAGACTCTGCCCCCTTTCATGAATTTGTGGAATGTGCTGTCCCACAGTGGCAGGTTCCCAAAAGACATTTCTTTTCACGTAAGGCCATTCCAGCTCTCTACCGTCACGTTGAAGGCAATGTTTTGGCCTTGTTGAACAGTGAGGTCAGCAGCAGGGTTCATGGTCCAGCAGGCACGGTCAGGGACGTTATCTTTCCTTCGCGGCGCACTGGGTAACTCTGCTGGCAGCTGGGAAGGATGCGGGACAGGAGTCAGTTTTGGAAATAGTTCTGCCACCACGCCTCCAAAAAGCTGGTGGTGATTTTGCCATCTGCCTCCTCCACCCCCTCCTCTTTTTCAACCTCTGTGGCCTCTTCTGCAGAATTGTCCTCTGAACCTGCAGTGCTCCCTAAGTGTTCAAGGGGCTATGCAAGCAGTCAGGCTAAAAGATGCCATGCGGTGCTTGAGATAGTCTGTCTTGGGGACAGGAGCCACACTGGGGAAGAGATTCTTTCAGCTCTGCGCGGCAGGCTCAGAGGTGGTTGACGCCACGGCAGCTTGAGCCAGGAATGGTTGTATGAGACAATGGCACCAACCTTCTCTGTGCCCTCCGACTGGGAAAATTGACACATGTTCCAGGCTTGGCACACGTCTTTAATTTGGTGGTGCAGCGTTTCTTGACTAGGTACCCAGGCTTACCAGATATCCTGAGGCAGGCCAGAAAAGTCTGTGGTCATTTCCGGCGTTCATACAATGACAGTGCCCGGCTGGCTGACATCCAACGTGAATTCAACCTGCCCAACAACCGCCTCATTTGTGACATGCCCAACAGGCGGAACTCAACATCGGCAATGCTACAGCAGCTGCACGCACAGCAGAGGGCCATCAATGAGTACCTCTGTGAGCATGGCACCAGGACAGGCTCAGGGGAGCTTGGCTTTTTTTCACCACGTCAGTGGCTAATGATCAAGGATGCATGCACTGTCCTGTCACCATTTGAGGAGGCCACAAGGATGGTGAGCAGTGACAATGCATCCATCAGTGACACTGCCCCACTAATAATCCTTCTGGAGCACACGCTTCATGAAATTATGGACAGGTCACTTGAGACCGAACAGAGGGAGGAAGAGGAGGACTTCCTTTCCTCTCAAGGCCCCCTTTATGCAGAGAGCATTCCTGCAGAACCGCCAAACACACTTGAGGAGGAGGAAGAGGAGGATTGTGTCAGCATAGATGGGGAGTATAATACACAGCAGTCTTCAAGGGATCATAGTTTTCAGGCCCCAGAAACCCAAGGAGTTGTACGTAGCTGGGAGGAGGTTCCTGATAATGTCATCCTCAGTGACCCAGAGGACACTCATGCCTCCTCAAATTTACGCTGCATGGGCTCTCTGATTCTGAAAAGCATGCGAAAAGACCCTGGGATTTGTGGTATCAAGGAGAGGGATCATTACTGGCTGGCAACCCTTCTTGATCCATGTTACAAGGGTAAAGTTGCAGAACTCATCTTGCCTGCGCAGAGGGTGCAGTGGATGAAACATCTTCAGGATACCTTGAACAAAAGTTTGTGCAACGCCTTTCCAGACCCTGGGAGGTTACCATGTCCTGCTGCTGGCCCTGGACAACGTGTTTCTGAAGCTTTGGTCATTCAGAGGCAGAGTGGTGAAGGTGGCCAGCTTATTGATGCTTTTAAAAAAAATTTTCAGTCCTCAGCACCCAGGCCTGATTCAAGCAACCATCGTCAGCGTCTGCATTATATGGTGCAGGAATATATAGGGGCAAGAGCAGACTTGGAGACCTTTCCAACTGAGCATCCACTGAGTTACTGGGTCTTGAGGATGGACCAACTTGCTCAATATGCACTTGAGCTACTGGCCTGTCCTGCATCCAGCGTGCTTTCTGAACCGATATTCAGTGCTGCTGGAGGGTTCGTAACCGATTAAAGAGTGCGCCTGTCCACAGACTCGGTTGATAGGCTCCCATTTATAAAAATGAACCAGTCCTGGATAAGTAGCTATCTGATGCTGGTGCAACTGATTATATTTGCTAGGGATCTGGGATCCCTTGAAGATTACCACTGCTCCTATTCCTCCTGTCCATAATCTAGAACAATATTTTATATTTTGGACACCAGCAACACCCAAGACCCAATTTTTCTGCACCTGGTTTACAGGGGTATGCCATAACAATTTTTCAACTAATTTAAAACATCGGGCCCTGTTCTTCCAGAGTCCAATAAGAGTAACTGGAAGGGGTTACAGTGTTCTGGCACCGCCAGCACCCAAGGCCCAATTTTTTGCCACCTGTTTGACTGCGGGTTTTCGTCACAATTTGTAAACTAATTTACAACATCAGGCCCAGTTTCTCCGCCCAACAAGAGTAACATCAAGGGGTTACAGTGTTCTGGCACCGCCAGCACCCAAGGCCCAATTTTTTGCCACCTGTTTGACTGCGGGCTTTCGTCACAATTTGTAAACTAATTTACAACATCAGGCCCAGTTCCTCCGTCCAACAAGAGTAACGGCAAGGGGTTACAGTGTTCTGGCACCACCAGCACCCAAAGCCAAATTTATCGCCACCTGTTTGACTGGGGGATTTTATCACAATTTTTAAACTAATTTACAACAGCAGGGCCTACGCCAAATTTAAAAAAAAAATGACGTGGGGTTCCTCCCCCAAAATCCAAACCAGGCCCTTCAGGTCTGGTATGGAATTTAAGGGGAACCCCGTGCCAAAATTTAAAAAAAAATTACGTGGGGTCCCCCAAAATCCAAACCAGGCCCTTCAGGTCTGGTATGGAATTTAAGGGGAACCCCACGCCAATTTTTTTTAAAAAATTATGTGGAGTCCCCCCCAAAATCCAAACCAGGCCCTTCAGCTCCGGTATGGATTTTAAGGGGAAATCCGTGCCAAATTTTTAAAAAAATGGTATACGGTCCCCCCCTAAAATCCAAACCAGACCCTTATCCGAGCACGCTGCCCTGACATGGCAGGAGGGGTTGGAGACGAGTGAGCGTCCCCCCCCTCCAAACCATACCAGGCCACATACCCTCAACATGGAGAGGGATGCTTCGAGGTCGCCCCCAAAGCACCTTGTCCCCATCTTGATGGGGAGAAGGGCCTCATCCCCACAACCCTGGCCGGTGGTTGTGGGCGTCTGCGGGCAGGGGGCTTATGAAAATTTGGAAGCCCCCTTTCATAAGGGGGCCTCCAGATCCCGAACCCCCCTATGTGAATAGGTATGGGGTACATTGTACCCCTACCCATTCACCAAAAAAGGAGTGTAGTGTTAAAAGAAACAAGAGGCAGTTTTCGACAAGCCCTTTATTGTGTAAAATAGCTCTTTTCTTCTTTCTTCCTCCATCCTCCTGGCCTGGTCCTTCTCCTGGTCTTCTGCTTCTTCTTTAAGTCTTCTTGCTTCCTCGCTTCATCTTCAATATTCATCTTCTTCTTTCTTCCTTCTTTCACCACCGCCGCTCTCCCTGCTGCTGCAGTCCAGCCCCTGCGCATCTCCTAGAATGGGCGGTCTTCACGATGAAGGGGTGGAGCCACCCAGTGATGTAACCAAGTGAACCCGCCCCTTCTGACATCATTCGATGTCAGAGGGGGCGGGTCACCCATTTACATCACTGGGTGGCCCTGCCCCTTCTTATAAAAGAACTGTCATTGTGAAGACTGCTCATTTTGGGAGACGCGCAAGGGCCGGACTGCAGCAGCGGGGAGAGCGGCGGAGGGGAAAGAAGAAGATGAAGGTAAGGAGTGAAGATGAAGAGAGGAATCAAGAAGACTAAAAGAAGAAGCAGAAGACCAGAAGGACCAGGCCAGGAGAAGATGGAGGAAGAAGGACTTGTCAAAAACTGCCTCTTGTTTTTGTACCACTACCCTCCTTTTTTGGTGAATGGGTAGGGGTACAATGTACACCATACCTATTCACATAGGGTGGCCGGGATCTGGGGACCCCCTTATCAAAGGGGGCTTCCAGATTCCGATAAGCCCCCCCGCCCGCAGACCCCCACAAGCACAGGTCAGGCTTGTGGGGGAAGAGGCTTTTGTCCCCATCAATATGGGAACAATGTGCTTTGAGGTGGGGGGCAGAGCCCCCCTCCCCCAAAGCCCCTATAGGTGGAGTTGCCATATATGTAAAAAAAAGACATAAAACTAACATTAATTCAAAAGACAAATTAAATACTTGAAACCCTCTTGGTCTGCCTTCCAACCAGGGAGGGGTCTTCCCTTAGAATTGGAATAGTATACAGACCCCCAGGACAGAGTGAAGATTATGATAACTTGTTGATTGATGAGATAACTCAAATGGCAATGAAGGGAGACTTCAACATGCCTGACGTTAACTGGAATTCTCAAACTGCTATTACAAGCAGGAGCAGGGATGTAATGGAAGCACTGAATGGGGTTTCTCTAAAACAGTTAGTAAAAAGCCCAACCCGAGGTGATCATACTATTGACCTAGTACTGACAAATGGGGATCAACTGTCTGATGTTGAGGTGGGGGAGAATTTGGGTTCTAGTGATCACCAATGTCTTTGGTTTGATATTAAAACAAGAACTAAAAAATCATATACAAAAACAAAAGTTTTAGATTTTAAAAGGACAAATTTTGCTGAAATGGGGAAATTTCTAAAAAATGAACTGAAAGGTTGGAGCAAAATGACAGGAGTAAGTAATCAGTGGGCACTATTAAAGTCTACCATCTTGAAAGGCAACTAGATTATATGTCAGGCAAGTTAGTAAGAATAAACGGAAGAAAAAACCAATATGGTTCACCAAAGAGGTAAGTAGGATAGTAAAGGGAAAAAAATGGCATATAGAAGATTCAAGGAAACAGGAGGTGCAGCTGACAGAGAGGAGTATAAAAATAGACAAAAGGAGGCCAAACACATTATCGGTGCTGCAAAAGCACAGAAAGAGGAGGAAATTGCTAAGTCTATTAAGGAAGGAGATAAAACCTTTTTTAGGTACATTAGTGATAGAAGGAAAAAATACAATGGGATCACCAAAATGAAAACTGGGCACAACACATATGTTGAGGGAGACCAGGATGTAGCAAACCATTTAAACATTTACTTCTGTTCAGTCTTCTCAGAAACAGACTGCACTAATGATAACAAGTTAGGGAATCATATTGGTT
>BLSH010088069.1:262422-285593 GCA_018402905.1 Glandirana rugosa
CACCCCCCCCCCCCCCCCCCAGGCACAATATTTAATGGATTTTTTTTCACTTTAAGCGTTATTAAAATCACTGCTCCTGAAAAAATTATCGATTTAAAAACTTTTATTTTTCATTGATTCATGTCCCCTAGGGCAAGACCCGGGCCCCCATACACTTTTTAGGGCAATAACATTGCATATAACAATTTAAAATGAGCACTTTTGATTTTTCATGTTCGGATCCCATATACTTTAATGGTGTTCGAATGCTTGCCCAAACTTTTTGTCTGTTTGCATGTTCTGGTGCGAACCGAACCGGGGGTGTTCGGCTCATCCCTAGTTCTGGGGATGGAAACCATCTATTAAGGATTGAAGTGTACTTCCTCTGTTTCAATAACTCCAACACTGCCAGAATCCTCCTCCTCCCTCTCCACTTGTGTGTTCTATGGCATGGCAAGAATGGTGTCTACATAAAGTGGGATTTGAGAGAAAAGGAAGTCCTCCTCTTCCTCCCACTGCTCTGCCTTGAGTGCCCTATCCATAATGCCATGCAGTGCAGTCTCTGCTCCAGCAGGAACACAACAGGGATTGTGTCAGTGATACATGCATTGTCATGTAGACTTGTGCATAGCTGAAAAATTAGGTTTTTTTACGTTTTATTTTTTTTTTTATTTTTTTTGGAAATTTAAAAAATTCTGAATTCGGAAATTAAAAAATTCAGAAATCCGAAATTTGCGGTAATTAGGAAATTCGCGGTAATTCAGTAATTGCTGTAATTCGGAAATTCGTGGTAATTCAGCAATTGCGGTAATTCGGAAAAATGGCCGAAAATCTGAAATTCTGAAATCCGAAAATTCTAAAATAACTAAGAGCATTTGAAATATTAACTAAAAACTATTAACTTATAGGTATTAGAATTTCCTTGAAAGTTTGGCTGTTAGTGAACTTAAATATGAAATGTATCACTAATAGCCATATTTTCAAGAAAATTCCAATACCTATAATTTAATAGTTATTCATTATTATTTCAAATGTTCTTTCTTATTTCAGAATTACGTAAATTTGGAAATAAGGAAGAACATTTTAAATAATAAGTTATTCATTTATTATTTTAACTTATTATAAATTATAATAAGCTATTATTATTTCAAATGTTCTTTCTTATTTCCGAATTTTGGAAATTCAGAATTAAGGAAGAACATTTGAGATAATAAGTTGATGTATTATTTTAACTTATTATAAATTATAATAAGCTATTGTTATTTAAAATGTTCTTCCTTATTTCTGACATTTGCAGTGTGTGACTGTATATATGCATACTGTATGTATGTAGGTATGTGTGTATACTGGGTGTGTATATACTGTGTGTATATTGTATGTATATTGTATGTATACACAGTATACATACAGTATACATACAATATACACACAGTATATACACACACATACCTACATACATACAGTATGCATATATACAGTCACAAGTCACAAGTCACACACTGCAAAAGTCAGAAATAAGGAAGAACATTTGAAATAGTAATAATATTATAATTTATAACAAGTTAAAATAATAAATTAATAACTTATTATTTCAAATGTTCTTCCTTATTTCCGAAATTCGGAAATAAGAAAGAACGTTTGAAATAATAATAAATAACTATTACATTATAGGTATTGACATTTCCTTGAAAGTTTAGCTGTTAGTGAAATTAAATATGAAATTTATCACTAATAGCCATATTTTCAAGAAAATTACAATACCTATAATTTAATAGTTATTTATTATTTCAAATGTTCTTTCTTATGTCCGTATTTCCAAATTTTGGAAATTCGGAAATAAGGAAGCACATTTGAAATAATAAGTTATAAATGTATTAATTTAACTCATAAATAATAATAAACTATTATTATTTTAAATGTTCTTCCTTATTTCCGAAATTTGGAAATAAGAAAGAACATTTGAATTAATAATAGCTTATTATAATTTATAATCATTTAAAATAATAAATTAATAACTTATTATTTCATATGTTCTTCCTATTTCTGAAATTCGGTAATAAGAAAGAACATTTGAAATAATAACAAATAACTATTCAATTATAGGTATTGGAATTTCCTTGAAAGTTTGGCTGTTAGTGAACTTAAATATGAAATGTATCATTAATAGCCATATTTTCAAGAACATTCCAATACCTATAATTTAATAGGTATCTAATATTATTTCAAATGCTCTTTCTTATTTTCGAATTTCGGAAATAAGGAATGTCATTTGAAATAATAAGTTATTAATGTATTATTTTAACTTATTATAAATTATAAGCTATTATTATTTCAAATGTTCTTTCTTATTTCCAAATTTCGTAAATTCGGAAATAAGGAAGAACATTTGAAATAATAAGTTATATATGTATTATTTTAACTCATTATAAATAATAATAACCTATTATTATTTCAAATGTTCTTTCTTATTTCCGAATTTTGGAAAATCGGAAATAAGGAAGAACATTTGAAATAAGAAGTTATTAATTTCATTTAACTTATTAAAAATTATAAGAAACTATTATTATTTCAAATGTTCTTCCTTATTTCCGACTTTTGCAGTTTGTGACTGTACATATGCATACTGTATGTATGTATGTATGTGTGTGTGTATACTGGGTGTGTATATACTGTGTGTATATTGTATGTATACTGTGTGTATACATACAATATACATACAGTATATACACACCCAGTATACACACACACATGCCTACACACATACATACAGTATGCATATATACAGTCACACACTGCATAAGTCGGAAATAAGGAAGAACATTTGAAATAATAATAGCTTATTATAATTTATAATCAGTTAAAATAATAAATCAATAACTTATTATTTCAAATGATCTATCTTATTTCCGAATTTCGGAAATACGGAAGAACATGCTCCAGTGTGGTTCCTGTCCCCAAGACATACCAGCTGAAGAACTGCATGGCACCATTTAGCCTGGCTCATTGAATAGCCCCTTGAATGCTTAGTGGTTCATAGGACAATTCAGCAGAGGAGGGCAAGCAGGAGGAGGAGGAGGAGAGGGTAGAGATGACAAATCGTGCATCATCATCACTAGCTGTATGGGGACATGGCAGCATGTGGCGGCACAACAAGCTGCAGCACTGAGCCCTGTCTTGCATCCATCTAAGTTGCAAGCAGAGTTACCCAGTGTGCTGTGAACAAAATATATCATCCCTGACCATGCTTGCTGGACCACCTGTTAACAGTAATGTGGACTACCTTGCCCAACGATGCCACAACATTGCCTTTCACGTAATGATACAAAGCTGGAATGGTCTTACGTGAAAAGAAATAGTGACTGGGAACCTGTCATTGTGGTACAGCACATTCTGCAAATTCATGGAAGGGTGCAGAATCCACCAGACTGAAAGCCAGGAGTTGTAAAGTCAGAAGTTTTGAGAAGCTTGAATTTGGACGCTGGGCATGTGGTTGGCAGTGACTTTTTTTTTTCGCTGCAGCAGATGAGGCAAAGAAATTTGCCAGCTATAGTCTACAGTCGGTGGTGTGCTACTGGCAGATGTGCTGCAAGAACCTGGGACTAGACATGTGCAATTTGTTTCAGTCCGAACACAAATTCGGACAAATATTTGGTTATACTGAGATTCGGATGTATCCGAATCGTCAAACGAAATAGTAACGAATAGTAATGAATTTCATTGAAATACGTTAAAGTTTGTTTTGTTTATTAGTTTTCTAATGAATTCCACATTTTCAGAATGATTAGAATTCGGATTGGTCGAAATCCGAATTCTGTGTGAAGAAATAGCTGGTTGTTACATGATGTCAGAAGGAAGCGGTGCCACCGGGTGATGTAAGTGGATGGCCCCACCCCTTGCCTATATAAAAGCTGTCAAAACAAAGAGACAGCATACAGTGGGTAGCCTCTTATAGAGGCAATACACTTTTTCCCATTTTTCGGATCCGTAGGACGGCGTGAATTATGGTGGATTACATCCAGGGATACTTTTTTCTTTTCTAAAAAAGGAATTATCAAAAACTGTCTCATTTGGTTTTTACACTTTTTTGGTGAATGGGTACAGGTACGATGTACCCGTACCTATTCACATGGGTTAGCAGGATTTGGGGCCCCTTACTAAAGGGGGCTTCCAGATTCTAATAAGCACCCCCCACCCACGGACCCAGACAACCACAGCCCAGGGTTGTCGGGAAAAGGCCCTTGTCCCCATCAACATGGGGACAAGGTGCTTTGGGGCAGGGGGGTGCAGAGCCCCCCCTGCCCTAAAGCACCCACCCCCCCATTTTGAGGGCATGTGGTCTGATAGGGTTCAGGAGGCTAGGGGGCTCTCACTTCTCCCCCCCTTTTCCTAGTCTGCCAGGCTGTATGCTTGGAAAAGGGTCTGGTATGGATTTTGGGGGGGGGGAACCCCACGCCATTTTTTAAAAAAAATTTGGGGTGTTGTCCCCCTTAAAATCCATATTAGTCCTGAAGGGCCTGGTATGGACTGGGGGGGGGGGGGCATGATGTTTTTTTTAACATTTTTCTTTGGGGGAAGCCAGCTGACAAATAATGACTTATTATTGTTAAGGACGCGTGCAGCCGGCTTACCGGCCCACTGCTTAACAATCAGCTATTTCTTCACACAGAATTCGGATCAGTTGATCTTTTTCAACCGATCCAAATTCTAATCGTTCTGAAAAGTTGGAATTCATTAAAAAAATGAATAAATGAAATAAATTTTAACGAAAATAAAACTAAATTTAACTAAAACGGGACTAAACTAAACAAATTCTGAAACCAAACTAAACGAATTTCATAACGAAACGAAATTAGTAACATAACAAATCTATCCAAATTGTGATAAATTTTTCCATTCTGCACATGTCTACCTGGGACACCCTGCGCTATACCATCATCCCTGTCACTGGAGGCTGCTGAGAGGTCATGAGGTATAGCGGGGGTAGACTGAGGTGAGTAAGGAGGAGGAACAAAATAGCGTCCTTTTTGTATGGCTTTCAGGTGCCCTTGCCAATGGGCTGAGTGGTGGGAGGTTAAATGCCTTGTCAAGCATGTGGTACCCAAATGACTTGTGTTTTTGCCATGCTTGATGCGCTTGAGACAAAGTTTGCAAATTGCAGCAATGTGATCGGCTGCACATGTGCTAAAAAAGCCCCAAGCAGCTGAGCTGTGGGAAGTGGTCCAGGAGATAACAGCTCCACAATGTATTGGAATAGGGTGGCTGCTCTCTGGTCTTCCATGATGGCTGCCTCATTGGGGTTGTGCCTCACTTTCACTTTCCTCCTCTACTCTATCCGGCACCCAAGTCACGTCAGTGACTCCATCATCATCTCCTCCATCCTCATTACCACTGGAGAACTTGGCAATACGCTGCAGCTGGGGGAACATGAATGCCAGTTTGTGTACCAGCGTTCTCCCCTCTCTGTAGGCTCATGTTCCTACCTTCCTCAACCTCAGAACCAAGATCTGAATCGAGTAATGGCTGTGCATCATCAAGGAGCAAGTGGCTAACGCTGTGTTCAAATAACTCAGCTGATTCCTCCATGCTTGATGCTGGCGCTATGGCAGGAATAGCTGTAGACAAGGAGGCAGAATACGCCACTCTGGCAGCTGCAGTGGACTGCGCACTAGTCTCTGCTTGGGTGACGGAGGATGAGGATGGTTTAGTAAGCCATACCACCACCTCCTCTGCATGCTGTGGTTGGATAGCACAGGCAATTAGACATGTGCAATTCATTTTGTTCCAAATTTGTTTTTCGGCAAAATTCCACATATTCGGTAATTCAGAAACATCCAAATTAACAATAGACCG
Source organism: Glandirana rugosa (assembly GCA_018402905.1). NCBI lineage: Eukaryota > Metazoa > Chordata > Amphibia > Anura > Ranidae > Glandirana > Glandirana rugosa. Next base: position 268,252 of record BLSH010088069.1, read on the forward strand.
TTTACCAAATTTTTTGGAAAACAAATTTTCTAAAAGAACAAAAATGCGTAAGATTGAAAATCTGAAATTCGAATATCTGAAAATTCAAAAGAGCGAAAATCCGAAATTCAAAAATCTGTCAATTCAAAAGAATGAAAATCCGACAATCAGAAAGAATGAAAATCTAAAAATAAGAAAATCTGAAAGAACAAAAAACATTCAGATAATTTCTATCATAATTAAAAAAATAAGTTTATTAACCATTATTATAGGTTTTTTTATGATTTATTAATAATAATAAAAACTATAATAATAGTTATAAACTATTAAATTATAGGTATTGTAATTTCCTTTCAAATTTGGCTGTTAGTGAACGTAACGCATAAGAATTTATCCAAAGTTATTGGAATTATCCAAAATAACAAATGCTGGATAATTTGTAACGTTGGATAAATTTGTATTCATTACGTTCACTAACAGCCAACTTTGAAAGGAAATTTCAATACCTATAATTTAATAGTTTATGACTATTAATATAGTTGTAATTATTATTACTATTTATTATTATTAATTTGCTACATTCCATTTGTTTAGATGCGGAATTCATTATTTCGGATAATTCGCAACTTTTATTATTATTATTATTATTGATTAATAAACTATAATAATGGCTAATAAATGTAATATTTAAATTATGATAGAAATTATCCAAATGTTTTTTGTTCTTTCGGATTTTCAAATTTTCGTTCTTATTTTCGGATTTTGTTCTATCAAAGTTTCAGATTTTCGTTCTTAATTTTGGACTTTAGTGCTTTTTGATTTTGGGATTTTCCTTCTTTTGAAATTTGGGAATTTTGGGAATTTCGGACTTTCGTTATTTAGAGTTATCACAAATTATTGAAATAACGTATACCGCATCTAAACGAATGGAATGTAATGAATTCGAATTTATCCAAAGTTATGAATTTATTTGAAATAATGAATATTGATCATAAGCAATAATCCGAAAAGCGACAAAATGAACACTAAACTGAGGAAAACGATGCACTGCCTGAGGACAGACCATGTCCTTTGCCCGTGGGCACAGATGCTGCTGGCCCACTCACAGAGCCACGGGAATGTCTACCTCTCCTTGTTGGCCTCCCAGACATGATGGGGGGATGCTTATTAAAACTTCCACTTTAAGGGGAGGTGACCCCCTGACATGCCATTATTGGCATGTCATTTTTCTGGGGGGTGACCAGGGACCCTGTTTTCACAGGGTCCTAGGTCCACTTCCTCCCCTGGCGTAGAGGAGCTGGAAGGAAGTTCACCTTCCCTCCCTCCCACTCAGTGATCTTCTGGGACACGTCACAGTTCCCAGAAGATGCGCCGAGGCATTCACAAGCCGCAGCGCGACTCACGCATGCGCAGTGAGCGCCCGGCTTTGAAGCCAAACCCGGGTGCCCACACCTGTGATGCTGGCGCCACCGAGGGGAGGGGGAGACGAGTGAGCCGTCGGGCGGCCGCATCACTGGAACGAGGGACAGGTGAGTGGCAAATTGTTAAAAGTCAGCAGCTACACTTTTGGTAGCTGCTGACTTTTAACAGGGTGGAACTCCGCCTTAACAAAATGTAATAAAGATATGGAAATGTGTACGTGGATGCACTTTAATCAATGAAAAGTGGTGACACACTCCACTGACACACTACAATATACAGCAGTAAAACTGCACTGACACACTGCAATATACTGTGTTAAACGGCACGTAATACACTGAAATATACTGTGTTAAAGAGCACATAAGGCACATAAATATACTGCATTAAACGTGCAGTAACACACTGCACTAGAAAAGAAAAAAACAGAAAGTTCCCAGCTCAACTCATCCACCAGTCTGCTTACCAAACACATTAACATGTCCAACATCTTTAGAGCACGCTGTGTAATGCTCTCAGTCCTAACACTACTGAATTTATGAGCATCTCCACAGTGGGAGGACATGTATTCTAATGGATAGACGAGGGGGGCCTGGAGGTGGCCCAGTCCTCCTTAAAGGCACAGTGGGCACATTGGACTCCCAGCACATAGCACAATGGCAGAAAAGGTGCGCAATGTATCCTCACCAAATTTACACCAGTAACTAACAGATGGCCCCTGACCCCACCTATAACTGGCCTTCACAGCAATGAGCACATGGAAGAGCAAACACATGAAACATAAAACCAGGGAAAATTCCCACCAACCAGTCTACTGCCCCTCATCAACCTGCCCTGACAAAATAAACTGACACTAAAATGAATGGTCACTACACACACTGACTGAACGATCACTAGATTCACACTAAACTGATACTTTACACTAACAATAGAATCACAAGAGTACACTATAGCAAACAAACTCACTAGCAGCACTCAACAGAGCCCTGTTCTATCTCTCCATGCAAATATCACACTGCAAATGGCTGCTATTGAAAAAATACTTTTATAGTGTGGGGTGTGACTAAGAGCAAGAGATGGATAGATTCATCATGACAGTGTCCAATCATAGTTCTGACAGTGCTATGTGTCCTGATTGGGCAAAGCTTTCATTGCTTCAGGCAATCAGAGCTTCCAGTGCACTGTATGGCGGCCATCAGCCATCCTTTGCGTTCAGTCTTAAAGGGGCAGATACATGTGCACCACTGACAAAAGGGCCCCAACAAAAGATGGTGAATATTGACGATTAGGTACCCTACAGTCACCTCCAGGGGTACCACTTTGCTAGTAACACATACACCCACCCACTACTGGGGCTGTATGTATAAAGAGCACTTGGTGACACTTCTTGGGTAGCTATTGCTGAGGGTTACATTGCAAGGTAGTTCCAGTATGGCATTGGGGGAATAGAAATGTGCATGGCACCACTCATAGCAATGAGCATAGGCACATTGCTAATAGAAACGAGCATGTCCACTGTTTCTGGTGCCAGACGGGCTATTTAAGGAATGCTCTTGCTCACTCTAAGTACTCACTGGTCTTCATCTTTCCCTGTGTCCTGAGTGTATCCCGTATCTGTTGATGACCTGGCTTGTTACTGACCTTATCTTGGATCCTGCTTGTACCTCTGCCCACCTGTTCCCGACCTCGGCTTCTTTCCTGACCACACTTCTGCCTGCGCTTCTGTACCTCGTTGCCCACCTGCTACTGGCCTCGGCTACCTCTGTAATCTCGTTCCTGCTTCTGACGAGGCTTAATTCTACTTCTGAGTGTTTGCTTCAACTGTCCTTCATAACCGCCCCAGTCATCGCAGTGTGTTCCGGTCTAAAGCAAGCTAAGAGCTTCAACAAGCCATGCTTCCAGAACTTGCAATACATGCAGAGTGTCCCTTTAGCCTCGGCTGGTCCAGCGTGCATCGCATCTGCTCCTGGCTTGATGTCCTGCCGGACTTCTCAAGCCTGCATCTCTTGCTGCAAGTTCTGCTTTCAACACCTCCTCTCAGCTCCCTGGCTGAAGCTCCTGGCCCCTCCTTCCTGCCGAGTGCCCCCACAGCAAGCAGCTTGCTATGAGGGCACCCAAGGCGAGCCTCTGCTCTGTGTGTCCATTTAAGACACAAAGCCAAGATTCGGCCCTGCCCCCTCTCTCTCCTCATTGGCTCACTGACTTGGATTGACAGCAGCAGGAGCCAATGACGCCGCGCTGCTGTCTCAGCCAATGAGGAAGGAGAGTCCCGGGAAGCTGAGAATCTCCTGCAACATCACTGGATCAAGATGGGCTCAAGCAGAGCATTTTTTCAGCTGGAACTTGGTGGCTCTGGCTCAGGCCCTCTGCTCCCTGCTCACCACTATCACTTTTGTAAACACAGGAGTCCGGCTTCTGTGTTTACAAGTGACAGTTTTGTCATCCAATGGCTCCCGCAGATCTGATCTCCTGAGTGGCTCTCACTGTGTGCAGGATGGGGACAAGGGAGATGCAGATACCTGCAGTGCAAATGTCAACACTCTCACTGGATGATCTCCTTGCAAGTGAGAGAGGTGGAGCCACCTACAGTGTTCTGGGAGGTAGTAGAGAATGCTGGGTGCTTCAGCTTAATACAGTAACAAAAGTAAGACACGTGAAAGATGGTGGAGCTTTTAAGGGGGGGGGCAGGCATGGGGACAGTGTAGGGGAGGTTGCATGCAGGGGTCAGAGCTGAAGAGGGGAGCAAAGCAGCTATGGAAGCTATTAGGGTTGTCCCGATACCACTTTTTTAAGACCGAGTACAAGTACCGATACTTTTTTTCAAGTACTCGCCGATACCGATTACCGATACTTTTTTTTAATGTCATGTGACAGTGGTACTGATATGCAGCACTGATGGGCAATGATAGGTGGTGCTGATGAGGCGTGGACTGTCAGTAGTTTTTAACTGAATTATTTTTTTAACTATTTTATTTTTTACAATTCATTTTTTTATTATTTTATACAAATTATAGTTTTTTTACAACGCTTTCGGAGGAGTACAGATCGGGACCGAAGGGGGGTGGGACCAGGGGAGTACAGATCGGGACCGGAGGGGGGGGGGACTGGAGGAGAACTCAGAGGTGGACACGGGAACCGGAGGAGGAGGGGGGAGCGGAATAGCACAGAGGAGGACACAGCGGAGGATACAGGAACACTCTCCCTGTGTGGCTTTCAATAAAGCAGCTGAATGCAGCGGAGGAGAGATCGCTGATTGCAATTTCCCCTACCGCTGCACCGATCAGAACAGAACAGAATTATACATTCCTCTTATCTAATCACCCTGCACATTTCTTGGCTGTAAATTCACATTTGTATGGTTTTTATTAACCTAACTATAAAAAATAAAAAATAACAATAATAATAAGGGGGGGGGGGGTAGTAGTAGGGTGATGATTGTCAACTAGGTAAGCGAAAACAGCTTGATCTTTAGAGTGATCAGAGTGATCAATAATTTCCAATAATTGGCAGATAGGGTCTGGATTCTGGAACAAGAATGTGATTGTTTACAAGACTTGTAGGTCAGTTGTGACACTGGGCAGGGCCGGCCCTACAATGGGTCCCAGTGAGTTCATTGGACCTAGGCAGCACTTTGAGAAGGGCAGCACATTGAACCACGGCCGCCTCTCCTCCTTTTTATTTACCAAGCAAACTGACGACCAATATTTTTTCCCAGCAGTTTTGTGTGTCATGATGACAACTGCCCCCCAGGCCGCTCCGCCTGCCCCTATACCACCATAGCCTGCCCCCATACTGCCCTAATCTGTCTATATACTACCCTAGCCTGTCCATATACTAGCCTAGCCTGTCTATATACTGCTCTAGCCTCTCTATATACTACCCTAGCCTGTCCCTATACTACTGTAGCCTGCCTATATACTACCCTAACCTGCCCCTATACTACCCTAGGCTTCCCCATACTACCCTAGCCTGTCTATATACTACCCTAGCCTGTCCCTATACTACTGTAGCCTGTCTATATACTACCCTAGCCTGTCCCTATACTACTGTAGCCTGTCTATATACTACCCTAACCTGCCCCTATACTACCCTAGGCTTCCCCATACTACCCTAGCCTATCTATAGACTACCCTAGCCTGTCCATATACTACCCTAGCCTGTATATGCTACCCTAGCCTGCCCCTATACTTCCCTAGCCTTTGTATATACTACCCTAGCCTGTCCCTATACTATCTTAGCCCCGTCTATATACTACCCCAGCCTGCCCCTATACTATCCTAACCTGTCTATATGCTACCATAGCCTGCCCCTATACTACCCTAGCCTGTCTATTCACTGCCCTAGCCTGCCCTTATAATGCCCTAGCCCACCCCTTGGAATTGAACATAAAAGGGTATGTCATATAATTTTGCATATAGACAAAGTGCTGTTGCATGTAAATATGACTTCCTGATTTTTTTTTTGGGGGGGGGCAGCATTTCATTCTTGGACCCAGGCAGCACAATATCTTGGGCCAGCCCTGACACTGGGTATGTTATAGTGGTAGGGATTGGCTTCATGTTTGGGTCGAACCTACGGTGGATGTATCGGGGTATAGTCTGCAGCTACAGGCTATACCCTGGTAACGTTTTTAGAGCAGGCGGCTGGCTATCCGGTGATATTGTCCGATCCGGCTCGGAAGCCACTGGGTCTTTATCCCAGGGAGCGGGAGGGGCCATCCCCCCACCAGCCACTGTCCGCTGCTCTTTTCCGGTCTCCCATCCCACCAGGAGACCGGAGCTCCGTTCCGACACGTCTGGCCGCTGTGTGGAGTCCCTGTGGAAGCCAAAATCAGCTTCAATCGGGACTCCTTCGTAAATTTCCGGAAGCAACGTCACAACGTCACTTCTGGTTTACTCGGCAGCAAACGGCGCCGGTTTAAGAAAAATTACAGTATTCAGAACCGTTGTTTTTGGCGATCTGAATACTGTGAAGTGCAAAGGAGGGATGGGGGTTTGTTAGACCCCCCCATCCCTCCATAAAGAGTACCTGTCACCATATATTACTATCACAAGGGATGTTTACATTCCTTGTGATAGCAATAAAAGTGATCAGATTTTTTTTTTAAACCGTGTTAAAAAAATAAAATAAAATAAAAAAATGTAAAAAAAAAATGTAAAGTGCCACCGTAACCACGAGCTCGCACAGCAAAGAAAAAGCATACGTAAGTCATGCCCGCATATGAAAACGGTGTTCAAACCACACATGTAAGGTATCGCCGCGATCGCCAGAGTGTGAGCAGTAATTCTAGTAAATTGTGTTGTCTTATTTTTTTAACTCAAAAAATCGATTTTTTTAAAAATAAATTGCGTTTAAAAGACCGCTGCGCAAATACCGTGCCACAAATAGTATTGCAACGATCGCCATTTTATTCTCCAGGATGTTTGAAAAAAAAAAATATAATGTTTGGGGGTTCTAAGTAATTTTCTAGCAAAAAAAATGATTTTAACTTGTAAACAACAAGTGTAAAAAAGGGCTCTGGGGCTTAAGTGGTTAAACCAATTTACAACAGCAGGTCCCATTCCTGTGTCCAACAAGAGTAACTGCAAGGGGTTACAGTGTTCTGGAACTGCCACCACCCAAGGCCCAATTTTTTGCCATCTGTTTTTGCCACCTGTTTCATCACAATTTTTAAACTAATTTACAACATCAGGCCCAGTTCCTCCGTCCAACAAGAGTAACTGCAAGGGGTTACAGTGTTCTGGCATCACCAGCACCCAAGGCCCAATTTTTTGCCACCTGTTTGACTAGGGGCTTTCGTCACAATTTGTAAATTAATTTATGACATCAGGCCCAGTTCCTTTGTCCAACAAGAGTAACTGCAAGGGGTTACAGTGTTCTGGCACGGCCAACAAGCAAGGCCCAATTTTTGGCCCCCTGTTTGACTGGGGGCTTTCGTCACAATTTGTAAACTAATTTACATCAGGCCCAGTTCCTCGGTCCAACAAGAGTAACTACAAGGGGTTACAGTGTTATGGCATCGCAAACAACCAAGGCCCAATTTTTGGCCACCTGTTTGACTGGGGGCTTTCATCACAATTTGTAAACTAATTTACATCATCAGGACCAGTTCCTCCATCCAACAAGAGTAACTGCAAAGGGTTACCGTGTTCTGGCACCGCCAGCACCCAAGGCCCAATTTTTTGCCACCTGTTTGACTGGGGGATTTTATCACAATTTTTGAACTAATTTACAACAGCAGGGCCCACGCCAAATTTTTTTTAAAAATGACGTGCTGTTCCCCCCAAACACCAAACCAGGCCCTTCAGGTCTGATATGGAATTTAAGGGGAACCCCGTGCCATAATTTTAAAAAAAGTGACGTGCAGTTCCCCCCAAAATCAAAACCAGGCCACTCAGGTCTGGTATGGAATTTAAGGGGAACCCCAGACCAATTTAAAAAAAAAAAAAAATGACATGAGGTCCCCCCCGAAATCCAAACCAAAACACGCAGCCCTGGCATGGCAGGAGGAGGTGGGGACAAGCGAGCATCCCCTCCTCCAAGCTATACCAGGCCGCATGCCCTCAACATGGGGAGGATGCTTTGAGGTCGCCCATAAAGCACCTTGTCGCCATGTTGATGGGGAGAAAGGCCTCATCCCCACAGCCCTGGCTGGTGGTTGTGGGGGTCTGCGGGCAGGGGGCTTATCAGAATCTGGAAGCCCCCTTTAATAAGGGGGCCCCAGATCCTGACCCCCCTCTATGTGTAAAGATGAAAAAAGAAAGAGCTATTTTACAAAATAAAGGACTTGTCAAAAACTGCCTCTTGTTTTTTCTACACTACATTCCTTTTTTGGTGAATGGGTAGGGGTACAATGTACCCCAAACCTATTCACATAGGGGGGGCCGGGATCTAGGGGCCCCCTTATTAAAGGGGGCTTCCAGATTCTGATAAGCCCCCCCGCTCGCAGGCATGTGTGGAAGAGGCCTTTGTCCCCATTAACAGGGGGACAAGGTGCTTTGAGGTAGCCTGGTACGGTTCGGGGGGGGGGGGGCGCGCTCGTCTCCCCCCATCCTATCCGGCAAGGGCTGCATGCTCAGATAAGGGTCTGGTTTGGATATTAGGGGGACCCCCGCAACAATTTTTAAAAAAATTGGCACAGGGTTCCCCTTAATATCCAAACCAATTCGAAGAGCTTGGTTTGGACTGGGGTGGAGGGACGCACTATTTTTCAGCGATGTTTTGTATATTGCTGGGAACCGGCAATACATTACAGACGTGATTTTAAATGACAATTTTTCCTATGGAAATGTCATTTTGCTCTGGCTATGTTCTACATCTCACAGAGATGCGCCCTTTTACACACAGACTAAGGACACCCCCCAGGCACATTATTTAAAGGAATTTTTCATTTTTTTTCACTTTAAGCATTATTAAAATCATTGCTCCTGAAAAAACAATCAATTTAAAAAGGTTATTTTTCATTGATACATGTCCCCTAGGGCAGGACCCGGGTCCCCATACTCTTTTTAGGGCAATAACATTGCATATAAGCCTTTAAAATGAGCACTTTTGATTTTTCATGTTCGGGTCCCATAGACTTTAATGGTGTTCGAATGTAGCCCTGAACTTTTTGTCTGTTCGCATGTTCTGGGGCGAACCGAACCGAGGGGTGTTCGGGTCATCCCTATATAGTGGGAATGGATATGGTTTACAAAGGATTCCCTGTTTCTTTTTGGAGCTATTCTCTTGAATAGATACATTAATCGAATCTTTATGGTTGTGACGGTATATATGATCCCATTGTTCCTCATTTAGGCCAAGTTGAAGGTCTTTTGCCCTTGCTTTACATGCTTTTCCCTCATCAGCAGTTTTGTTTGCTCACAGTAGGACAGTAGAAATTACATATTGTTGGGGGTTAGTTGCAGAGCAGAGTCTTTCAAAAGGAGTAAGGGGTCTATATATGACAACTGAGTGTTGCAAAGTAAATGAAGTGTCTTAATTGCATGAATGACCAGGATGTTATTTGAATATCGGGCCATTGGGCTAGGTCCTAATTAAGCTCAAGGAGATTGCCATTTCGATTTAGTCTACACTCACACTGACTTGAACGATCACTAGATTCACACTAAACTCATACTCTACACTGACAATAGAATCACAATCAGTGGCGAGCCGTGCATTAAGGGCGCACGGGCGCTGCCCCCCTGTCCCTGCCACCTCCCTCCTATCCATGTGCCTGGCCCCTTTTACACATGGATTCCTATGGCGGGGGCGGGAGGGGGTTGTTTTTTTAAGCACCTGACTAGAGCCGGAGGCTCTAACAGACTTCAAAAAAGGGTGGGCTCGGGGCGCAGAGGGCGCCCTGATACCACCCAATTGCGTGACCATAGCAATTGAATTTTTGCTATTTTCACACTGCAGTGGGAGTGGGGGTGCTGTCAGTGCCGCAGTAGAACCCCCCCACCCCCATGACTGAGAGCTGCGCCATTGTGCGCGCGGGTGGGGGGGTTGTTGGGAAGCTTCCACTGGGACCCTGTATACCCTATCTGGTGCTCTGTATACCCTATCTGGGACCCTGTATACTCCTATCTGGTGACTGTATACCCTATCTGGTGCTCTGTGTACCCTATCTGGGACCCTGTATACCCTATCTGGTGACTGTATACCCTATATGGGACCCTGTATACCCTATCTGGGACCCTGTATACCCCTATATGGTGACTGTATACCCTATCTGGGACCCTGCATACCCTATCTGGTGCTCTGTATAAACAGGTAAAATAAAAAATTGCGCTCCTCTAGTAAAAACAATGTGAATAAGCTGCTGGCATTACAATCTCAACCTAAATTGTATAAAATATTCATATAAAAAAATGCTGTGCTAAAACATGACATTTACATAGTGTTCAATGAATTTGCATAAATTGGCTTAATTGATATCATACTTAAATGTGACAATTTATAAATAATATTCAAAAATCCATAAATGTGAACAACAGTCCATATGTGTAAACAGATAGATATCTTCAGGTGAATAAGCCGTGATATAGAGTGACAATCAGGTGAATAGAATTCTCCCACCACCACAGATAAGATGGGGTACTCTTACCAGACAAAGCTGATAAACCAGCTCAAACAGACATAGAAGGGACCAAACACCTCGTGTTTCCACCGCACACTGAAGTAAGTAATCGGTACTCTTACCCCAAATAAATAGATAACCAGCCCATCTGTTGCTCAATCACAATCCTTCTCCTTTTGAGGTCCAAGGTGGAATAGCCACTCACAAGCCCAAAAATAGGCGAAGGTCATCAATGATAGAAAAAAGGGGAATAAAACTCCACATAGTGTAAATCCGTTTCCAATGTAAAAATTAATTTATTAAAAGTATTGCACTTACATTTAGTATAAAAATGGTAGATCAGACATAAAAACGATGCGTACACAGGTTAGGCGCAGTAATATAGAGCAGACTCTCACTCAACCGACGCATTTCGTCTCTAGGAGACTTCAACTGGGGTGACTGGTGACTGTATACTCTATATGGGGCTCTGTATACGCCCATCTGAGACCCTGTATACCCTATCTGAGATCCTGTATACTCCATCTGGTGCTCTGTATACCCTATCTGCTGCTCTGTATATCCTATCTGCTGCTCTGTATATCCTATTTGGGACCCTGTATACCCCTATCTGGTCACTGTATACCCTATCTGGGACCCTGTATACCCTAACTGGGACCCTGTATACCCCAATATGGGACTCTGTATACCCAATCTGGGACTCTGTATACCCAATCTGGGACTCTGTATACCCAATCTGGGACTCTGTATACCCAATCTGGGACCCTGTATACCCCTATCCGGGGCTCTGTATACCCTATCTGGGGCTCTGTATACCCTATCTGGGACTCTGTATACCCTATCTGGGACCCTGTATACCCTGTCTGGGGCTCTGTATACTGCTATCTGGGGCTCTGTATACTGCTCTCTGGGGCTCTGTATACTGCTTTATGGTGACTCTGTATACTGCTATATGGTGACTCTGTATACTGCTATATGGTGACTCTGTAAGTGTATACTGCTATCTGGTGACTCTGTGTACTCCTATCTGGTGATGCTGTATGCCACTATCTGGTGATGCTGTATACCACTGTCTGGTGATGCTGTATACCCTATCTGGTGATGCTGGGCTGTATACTCCTGACACAAGGGGTGGAAACTATAAGGGGTGGGGCTTATGAGATGTGGGAGGGGTCAAAAGGAAGGGCGGGGTCTGGGGTCCCCCCATCCTAAAATTTCATCAGCCGCCACTGATCACAATAGTACACTATAGCACACCAACTCGTTAGCAGCACTTAACAGAGCCCTCTTCTATTTCTCTCCTCCCAAATATCACACCTCAAATGGCCGCTATTGAAAAAATACTTTTATAGTGTGGGGTGTGACTAACAGCAAGAGATGGATAGAGTCATCATGACAGTGTCCAATCATAGCTCTGGCAGTGCTATTTGCTCTGATTGGGCAGCGCTTTGATTGCTTCAGGCAATCAGAGCTTCCAATGCACTGTATGGCGGCCATCAGCCACCCTTTGCGTTCAGTCTTAAAAGGACAGTTACATGTGCACCACTGGCAAAAGGGCTTCAACAAAAGCTGGTGAATATGGACGATTAGGCACTAGGTACCTTACAGTCACCTCCAGGGGTACCACTTTGCTAGTAACGCATACACCCACACATTACTGGGGTTGTATGTATGTAGTTAACTTGGTGACACTTCTTGAGTAGCTATTGCTGAGAGTTACATTGTAAGGGAATTCCAGTATGGTATCTGGGGCATAGATATGTGCATAGCATTACTCACAGAAATGAGCATAAGCACATTGCTAATAGAAATGAGTGTGCCCACTGTTTCTGGTGCCAGATGGGCTATTTAAGGAATGCTCTTGCTCATTGTCAGTGCTGATTGGTCTTCATCTTTCCTGTGTCCTGAGTGTATCCTGTATCTGACTTATGTTGATGACCTGGCTTGTTACTGACCTGATCTTGGATCCTGCTTGTACCTCTGCCCACCTGTTTCCGCCCCGGCTTCTTTCCTGACCACACTTCTGCATTTGCTTCTGTACCTTGTTGCCCACCTGCTACTGGCCTCAGCTACCTTTGTGACCTCGCTCCTGCTTCTGACTTGGCTTCATTCTACTTCTGAGTGTTTGCTTCAACTGTCCTTCATAACCGCTCCAGTCATCGCAGTGTGTTCCTGTTTAAAGCAAGCTAAGAGCTTCAACAAGCTACGCTTCCAGAACTTGCAATACATACAGAGTGTCCTTTAGCCTTGGCTGGTCCAGCGTGCATCGCATCTGCTCCTGGCATGATGTCCTGTCAGACTTCTCAAGCCTGCATCTCCTGCTGTAAGTCCTGCTATCAACACCTCCTCTCAGGCTCCCTGGCTGGAGCTCCTGGCCCCACCTGCCGAGTGCCCCCACAGCAAACAGCTTGCTATGGGGGCACCCAAGGCGAGCCGCTGCTCTGTGTCCATTAAGACATGGAGCCACGGTTCAGCCCCACCCCCTCTCTTCTCATTGGCTCACTGACTTAGATTGACAGCAGCAGGAGCAAATGGCGCTGCACTGCTGTCTCAGCCAATGAGGAGGGAGAGTCCCGGGAAGCTGAGACTCTCCTGCAACATCCCTGAATCAAGATGATCTCAGGCAAAGCATTTTTTCAGCTGGAACTTGGTGGCTCCGGCTCAGGCCCTCTGCTCGCCGGTTCACCACTATCACTTTTGTAAACACAGAAGTCCGGCTTCTGTATTTACAAGTGACAGTTTTGTCTCCCAACAGCTTCCACAGATCTGATCTCCTGAGTGGCTCCCACTGTGTGCAAGATGGGGACACAGGAGATGCAGATGCCTGCAGTGCAAATGCAGACACCCTCACTGGATGATCTCCTTGCAAGTGAGAGAGGTGGAGCCACCTACAGTGTTCTGGGAGGTAGTAGAGCATGCTGGGTGCTTCAGCTTAATACAGAAACAAAAGCAAGACACGTGAAAGGTGGTGGGGCTTTTAAGGTGGGAGCATGGGAACAGTGGAGGGGAGGTTGCATGCAGTTGTCAGAGCTGAAGAGGGGTGAAAGGGAGATGTGGATGGGGGATGCAGCAATAAGCAGCTATGGAAGAAGGCTGAACCTCTGCACTCATACATAGCGCACCCCAAACTCCGCACTCTGTGTGTAACTCCCTGAACTCTGCACACTGTATGTAATGCACTCCTGGTATTTAATGCCCATTTAAGACCTGCCCATTGTTGGTGAAATTTGACCACACCCAGTATTTGATGCGGTTTGCAGGGTGTGTGTGAGGGAAGGGGGTTTTGGGGGGGGAATCATGGTTGAGTTCCTGCACCTATTTTCTGAGAAAAAAAGCCCTGGGATCAGGTAAGTATTAGAGAGGCTGAGGGGGACTACTGTACACTGAAGGTTTTTTATCCTAATGCATAAAATAACCTAAAAAACATAAAAACAAACCTTCTAACTTTACAACCACTTTAACCCCTTCATATCCGGGCCATTTCTGGCACTCCTCTCCTACATGTACAAATCATCATTTTTTTGATAGAAAATTACTCAAATAAAATGGCGGTTGTTGCAACTTTTTATGTCATGCGGTATTTGCGCAACAATTTTTCGAACGCGTTTTTTTAAAAAAAAAAACAGTTTCGTGAATTAAAAAAAAACAAAACAGTAAAGTTAGCCCCATTTTTTTTCATAATGTGAAAGATGATGTTACGCCGAGTAAATAGATACCCAACATGTCACATTTTAAAATTGCGCAAACTTGTGGAATAGTGGCGAACATTGGTTATTAAAAATCTCCATAGGCGCTGCTTTAAAATTTTTTACAGGTTAGGTGTTTTGAGTTACAGAGGAGGTCTTGGGCTAGAATTATTGCTCTCACTCTAACGCACGCGGCGATACCTCACATGTGTGGTTTGGACACCGTTTACATATGCGGGCACGATTTACGTATGCGTTCACTTCTGTGCGCGAGCTCGCAGGGACGGGGCGCTTTAAAAAAAATTTTTTATTATTTATTTCTTATTTTACTTTTATTTTTTTTTATTTTTACACTTTCACTTTAATTTTTTTTTTTTTGATCACTTTTATTCCTATTATAAGGAATGTAAACATCCCTTGTAATAGGAAAAGTGAGTGACAGGTCCTCTTTATGGACAGATGCAGGGTCTACAAGACCCTACATCTATCCTACAGGCTGGAAAGGCTGAGATCAGAAAAAAAAAAAAACAGACGATCTCAGCCTTTCCTTCCCCTTTAACGGCTGTTGTTTACTTCGGAGACCCGGAAGTGACGTCACGACGTGCGCCCGGGCCTCCGAGAGCCATAGAGATGACCGAGGGACATCTGTCCCTCAGAAATCTCTGGCTTCAAGATCCGGTGGCAGGCGATTCCTTCTCCCGGTCACCGATCACTCAGGTGAGCCGGGAGAAGCACCGGAGGGTGGCGGGAGGGGGGGGGGACGTCCCCTCCCGCCGCCTGTAAGAACGATCAAGCGGCTGACCTGCCGCTATGATCATTCTTACGGTGATGGGAATCGCCTGCTCTAAAAAAATGATACCTCATTGATGCCTGCAGGTGCCGGCATCATTGAGATATCACCACTGAAATCCCAGGACATCCATGGACGTCCTAAGGATCTGAAGTGGTTAAGGCGAAAAACCTTGAGGCTTTAGAACCACTTTAAGCTACACAGGTTGGCTGAACCAGATGTGTCGGTGGTGATCGAGTGGGTTAAAGAGTTGTGGCAGGGAACAGAGGGCCATCATACTAAGACTTATGCAGGGGTACCCTTACCCATCTACTCTATGGGAGATGAAAACCTAAATTCTGCAGAAATTGGCACTCCTAAATTGGAACTATTAGCAGATTTCAAGGGAATCGGATGAATATATCGGTTCACATACGCCTACAGTAAATATTGATTGTTTGTTTAAATCTTTGAACCTTATTCCAACCTTCCGCCAAGGACACAGTTGAGTAACTATGGAGCAACTTCTGAGGAAATACAGAATTATATATTCCTCTTATCTAATCAACCTGCACATTTATTGGCTGCAAATTCACATTTGTATGTCTTTTATTAACCTAACTATAAAAAATAAAAAAATAACAATAATGGGGGGGGGGGGGTAGTAGTAGGGTGATGATTGTCAGCTAGGTAAGTGAAGGCAGCTTGATCTTTAGAGTGATCATAGTGATCAATAATTTCCAGATTGACCGATAGAGTCTGGATTCTGTGATTGTTTACAAACCTTATAGGTCAATTGTGACACTGGGTATGGTATAGTGGGAATGGATATGGTTCACAAAGGATTCCCTGTTTCTTGTAGATATTCTTTAGATGATTTGAAGTGTAACCAACATGTCCAGGTGGAAGTGAACTTGGAAGGAGAATCTTTAGTTACAGAGAATAATTCTTCCATTTCAGCAGCCTTATTTGTGCATTTGTACCAGTCAGACAAGGAGGGGATTTTCGATGTTCCCCAAAGTACCGGTATGCACATTTTAGCTGCATTAACCAACATCATATCAAGAGACTTGAAGTAGGAAGGGGAGGAAGATGGCGAGTAATGAAGAAGGTATTGTCTGGGGAGAAGTCCAGGGGGTAGGTAGTAATTGGTGTTATTTGCTTATTTACTTTCTCCCAAAACTTTTGGATAAGCGGACATTCTCACCAAATGTAAAATAGGGTGCCCATTGATTTCTGAAAGCACCAACAGCAATCAGAGATAGCTGGGTCAAATTTGTGGAGGAGGAAGAGTGTCCGATACCATTAAGACAGTGTTTTGGAGCTTTTCTCTTGAATAGATACATCTAAAGGATAGATCCCAGAGTGTGGTTGTAAATGGGGTTCACTCAGAACAGAGACCAGTCACTAGTGGGGTACCACAAGGCTCTGTACTGGGTCCTGTTCTATTCAACCTATATGTAAGTGATATAACTAAAGGTTTGCTGGGCAATGTATGTCTCTTTGCTGATGATACAAAGGTGTGTAATAGGGTTGTTATCCCTGGAGGGGTCTGTAACATGGAACATGATTTGGCATTGCTGGAAGATTGGTCAAAGCAGTGGAGACTGCAGTTCAATATTTCTAAATGTAAAATAATGCATCTAGGGAAAAAGAATCCCCTTAGAGAGTACAGCATTGGGGGCACAGTGTTAGCCAGCACTACAGAAGAAAAAGATTTGGGGGTGCTTATTTCAGATGATTGCAAAATGAGCAAACAGAGTAACCAGGCAGTGGGAAAAGCAAATAGAATTCTGGGATGTATCAGTAGAGGGATCACCAGCAGGAGGAAGGAGGTTCTGATTCCTCTATATAGATCTTTAGTGAGACCTCACTTAGAATACTGTGTCCAGTTCTGGAGACCTCACTTACAAAAAGATATTGATAAAATAGAACGAGTTCAGAGACGGGTAACAAAGATGGCGAAAGGTCTGGGGGATAAAACATCTCAAGAGCGACTTCAGGAACTTAATATGTACAGTCTGGAGGAAAGAAGGGAGAGGGGAGACATCGATTGAAACCTTTAAATACCTCAAGGGGGTGAATAAGGTTCAGGAGGGCAGTCTTTTCAATATGAAACCAAAATCAAGAACACGGGGACCTCAAACTAACTGGGGGGAAGTTCAAAACTAATCTTAGAAAGTATTATTTTACTGAAAGGGTGGTTGATGATTGGAATAAACTACCAACAGAGGTTGTGAGACAGTCAACAGTAAATGGCTTCAAACATGCTTGGGATAAACATAAATCCATAGTCAGACAACAAGGTTAATGTAAAAAATAAAAAAATAAAAAGGGGCAGACTCGATGGACTACTCAGTCTTTTTCTGCCGTCACTTTTCTATGTTTCTATGAATTGAATCTTTATGGTTGTGACGGTATATAT
>BLSH010088069.1:306233-322845 GCA_018402905.1 Glandirana rugosa
GAACCACCTTCTACCTGCGTAAGACCCTCTCGAGAGGGTCTATGTTAGGTATCCGTAGGCTGGAAGGTCCCTGTCCACTCGTTAGGTTTGAGTGAGAAGGGGTGTTAGAAGGGGTGTGGGGCCTGGTTTTTAGCGTCTCTAGGCACGGGCTGGAGGCGCTGTGACATTTAAATCCGGCGCCGAGGTAAACGCCGGATCCCGCGCCGTTGAATATTATAGGTAGGACGTCGGTTAGGCGTCAAAGCCTGGGGCCTTGTTCTTGGGACTCCGAGGACTGTTGGATGGGGTTTCTGACCCGGTTTTTTCGCGTTTTGAAACGAACCAGTGAGCCCTGCGGGCTTTCAGGAGCCTCAGGGTTCTTGTTCCGGGGTCCGAAACTGCGGATTGGCTGCAGGATGGATATTATAAGTTGCCGCGCCCTAGGCCGCAAATGGAGCCGCGGCCTAAATTTACAGTGTCGCGGAGGTCGGGCACGGATCTCTGCGATTTTTGGTCCGGGGTGTGGGGAAGATTGTGGGGAAGAGTGAGTTTGGATTGCTCACCTGTCCCTGGAAGGTCGGATGCCTATGGATTGTATCTGGGAGAGCTCTCCCAGAATGCGTCCATCTTCCACCAAGGACCCGCCTTGGTGGAAGATGAACATGCAGGGGGCGCTCTAAGGGTTAACTGTGTTCCCTGGGCGTGTTCTTACTGTGTGTGGGCTGCCCTAGCTGGGGAAGGGAAGTGATCACAGCTTCCATGTAGAGGAAGGCTGTGATCACAGCCCTTCCCCCTCTCACAGAACGGAGATCGGTGTTTACTTACACAGACCTCCATTCTTTCACTCCGGGGGGGGGGCATCGCGGGTGGCCGGTGGAGATAGACTCCGCCGCACCCGCTCCCTGGCCCTCCCCGGACACAGTGAGCGCACGCGTGCACCTCCGGCGGCGCGCACGCGCTCACTAGGCTCGATCTTGCGGCCGCCGTCGTATGACGGCGATCCGCGTTACAGAGCCACTCTGTTGCCGTCAATTGCCGACCAGCGGTGGGCAAGCGGTTAAGGAGAATTGGCTGTACTCTCAACACGATGCAAATATATTTATTGTAGGAGACCATAAAAATAGTACAAAAAGGTAAAAGGCACAGGCAAAAGGGTAACGCGTTTCACACGAGTGGTTGTGACGAAGCGCGCTCGTCATGCGAAACGCGTTACCCTTTTGCCTGTGCCTTTTACCTTTTTGTACTATTTTTGTACTACAATAAATATAATTGCATCATTCAGGGGAAACATGTTCACTTGCTTAATAATGTGCCTGATCTCCTGCACTACTATGTGCAACAAAAAAAAAAAAATCAATAAAATAATGAGCAATTAACAATGAATCCTTGTGTGGGGGGTCTGCCACTATGTACCTATATGTGTTCCCACATACTGTTTATACAGTGTATATATACAGTATCTCACAAAAGTAAGTACACCCCTCACATTTTTATAAATATTTTATTCTATCTTTTCATGTGACAACACTGAAGAAATTGCACTTTGCAATGTAAAGTAGTGAGTGTACAGCTTGTATAACAGTGTAAATTTGCTGTCCCCTCAAAATAACTCAACACACAACCATTAATGTCTAAACCACTGGCAACAAAAGTGAGTGCACCCCTAAGTGAAAATGTCCAAATTGGGCCCAATTAGCCATTTTTCCTCCCCAGTGTCATGTGACTCATTAGTGTTAGAAGGTCTCAGGTGTGAATGGAGAGCAGGTGTGTTAGGTTTGGTGTTATCGCTGTCACTCCCTCATACTGGTCACTGGAAGTTCAGCATGGCACCTCATTGTAATGAACTCTGAGGATCTGAAAAAAAGAATTGTTGCTCTACATGAAGATGGCCAAGGCTATAAGAAGATTGCCAAAACCCTGAAACTGAGCTGCAGGATGTTGGCCAAAACCATACAGCGGTTTAACAGGACAGGTTCCACTCAGAACAGCGCCTCACCATGGTTGACCAAAGACGTTGAGTGCCGTGCTCAGCGTCATATCCAGAGGTTGTCTTTGGGAAATAGACGTATGAGTGCTGCCAGCATTGCTGCAGAGGTTGAAGGGGTGAGGGGGTCAGCCTGTCAGTGCTCAGACCATATGCCGCACACTGCATCAAATTGGTCTGCATGGCTGTTGTCCCAGAAGGAAGCCTCTTCTAAAGATGATGCACAAGAAAGCCTGCAAACAGTTTGCTGAAGACAAGCAGACTAAGGACATGGATTACTGGAACCACGTCCTGTGGTCTGATGTGACCCCAATAAATTATTTGGATCAGATGGTGTCAAGCGTGTGTGGTGGCAACCAGGTGAGGAGTACAAAGACAAGTGTGTCTTGCCTACAGTCAAGCATGGTGGTGGGAGGGTCATGGTCTGGGGCTACATGAGTGCTGCCGGCGCTTGGGAGCTACAGTTCATTGAGGGAACCATGAATGCCAACATGTACTGTGACATACTGAAGAAGAGCATGATCCCCTTCCTTTGGAGACTGGGCCGCAGGGCAGTATTCCAACATAACGACCCCAAACACACCTCCAAGACGACCACTGCCTTGCTAAAGAAGCTGAGGGTAAATGTGATGGACTGGCCAAGCATCTCCAGACCTAAACCCTATTGAGCATCTGTGGGGCATCCTCAAACGGAAGGTGGAGGAGCGCAAGGTCTCCCACATCCACCAGCTCAGTGATGTTGTCATGGAGGAGGGGAAGAGGACTCCAGTGGCAACCTGTGAAGCTCTGGTGAACTCCATGCCCAAGAGGGTTAAAGCAGTGCTGGAAAATAATGGTGGCCGCACAAAATATTGACACTTTGGGCCCAATTTGGACATTTTCACTTAGGGGTGCACTCACTTTTGTTGCCAGTGGTTTAGACATTAATGGCTGTGTGTTGAGTTATTTTGAGGGGACAGCAAATTTACACTGTTATACAAGCTGTACACTCACTACTGTCCAACAAAGAAACAGCTTTTTGAAGTATAGCTCTTGATTTGTCATTGGCTCTTTGGGATCTTAATGAACCTCAAACATCTTTTTTATACTCGAATATAGTTGACAAATGTAGGTTTTCCTTCTGAAGCAACTGATGGAAACCTTCTGTAGTACCCAGCAACAATTCAAATGCAAAAAGGCAATATCGCATTGATAACTTACGCAATTTAGTCAATAAGCCGGTGGCTATCACAGATTTATCCTGTTTAAAGTGGATGTAAACCCACCACCCACCCAGTATAAACTAATGGCACAGTATTAATGTATAGTTACATGCAAGCCTCCTGCATCTATCCCTACCTTTCAAATGTCCTTCCTGTAAGCACTAGCAGCTCTGTAAAACCCTGAAATCAGAGGGTGTCTGTGTTTGCTGGAGTATGGTGGGTGGAGTTGTGATGTCACAAGCCTCCCCACCCACCTCTATACTGAGATATTGAGGAGGGAGGGAGGGGGGTGTGTAAAACTTTCTCTGCTGTGTGAAGGAGATAAGCAAATTGCTTGTCACTCACAGAGCAAGGGGCAGATCGACTGTGTATTTCCCTGTTCGGACTTTCTCTTCCTGAAAAAAGATTGGATTAACTCTTTGTGGCAAGACTAGGCACAGATGACATGACATGCTATACTCTACCAAGCAGAAGTATTAATTAAATGTTTTTTCCGGGTTTACATCCACTTTAAGGCACTGAACAGTAGCTGGAAAGTTGCGAATTAAGGTAGTAATGGAACGTATCTGGCAAGACCAATGTGTAGCATTACTAGTTCAGTTTCTTTTAGTCCAAGTTGGGCCTGAACATCAATGAACTTTTCGTGCTGTGTAAAAGATACACTAAAAAATGTATAAAGGTTTTCAAGCGTTTGAAAGAAATAAGAAGCCTCTGGGATTGTTTCACAGGTATATACAGGAGCTTGGGGACTGGCCCACAGCAAGCAGGGGGGCCAGTGTGCCCCCCCCCCCAATTGTCCGCCAGGCATGGTCGCAGCCGGCTGGCACTAGGACCGCTCTGCAAGCAGCCGCCTGAATGCTGGTATTGGCTGCGTGCACATGCACCGGGCTGGGTGGCGTCAGGCGCATGATCCCAGTTGAGACACGCACTTAAACAGAGCCAGGGTGCCATTGCAGCAGGAGTATTGAGGGAGACAGGAGTCCCCTCACACCACATATACAGTTGGGCTCAAAAGTTTGCATACCCTGGCATAAATCATGACATTTTGGCATTAGCCACTTCAGCCCCGGAAGGATTTCCCACTGTAGGACCAGAGCACATTTTGAGATTTGGCACTGCGTCGCTTTAACTGACAATTGCGCGGTCGTGCGGCGTTGTACCCAAACAAAATTTGCGTCCTTTTTTTCCCACAAATAGAGCTTTTTTTGGTGTTATTTGATTGCTTCTGCGTCATTTCTGATCGCCGTTATACACAAAAGAAGAGCGACCATTTTGCAAAAAAAAAACAAATTTCTTACTTTTGCTAAAATTCAAATCCAAAAAAAATATATAAAAAACATTTTTCCAAAGCGTCTTTCAGGACAGCACCCGAGAGATCATGGCTCCTCCTCCAAAGAGCAACAATTTTGAAAAAAAAAATACAATATTTTTTTCTTTTTGCTAAAATACAAATCCAAAAAAATATATAAAAAAAATTATTTATTCATCAGTTTAGGCCGATATATATTCTTCCTCATATTTTTGATAAAAAATATCGCGATCAGCGTTTTATTGATTGGTTTGTGCAAAAGTTGCCGCGTTTACAAACCATGCAAATTAATTCATTCATTTTTTACTTCTTTTTTTTTTTTTACTAGTAATGGCGGTGATCTGCGATTTTTAGCAGGGCTGCGACATTGCGGCGGACATGTCGGATATTTTTGACACTTTTTTGGGATCAATGACATTTGTACAGCGATCAGATCAGTGTGTGTGTTCTAACTGTGTGGGGGCTGGGCTGGCAGGGGCATAACAGATCTAACTGATCCTGATTACAGGGATCAGTAGATCTCTTAGATGCCACCTGACAGAATGGGGAACCGCCGTGTTTACATTGGCGGTTCCACGTTCTTTCCATGTAGTAAGCGATCGCGGGTCGCTGGCGGACATTGAGTCCGCCCGACCTGCAGCCACAGTGAGGGAGCTTGTGGCGGGCACGAGAGCGCACCGCCGCCGGTGCATGCTTGCCCCCTAACCGCGCCTGCGTGAATTATAGATGGCATTACGCTGCCACTCTGCAGCAGTAAATGTACGGTCTTTAACTGCTTAATACATGCTCATTTTTATATAAATTAACATTTCACCGTAGCAGATGGTAACAAGGGCTGCTCAAGAGCATTGGACCAACTTGGTGGAGCACCATAGAGAAGGTTTGGAGCCTTTTGGTTTTTGACCATTTTCCGTTTCACTGCTGCCCATGATGATCCGTCTATGATGACCTGTGGATGTCCATATCCATGTTGTCCTGTCCATGAAGACCAGTTGATGTCCATATCCAAGACGACCTGTCTGTGAGGACCTGTGGTTACCATTACCTATAAAGTGGATTGTGACCCATGCGCATTTTCTACCAGAGTCTGGTAAGCCTACATCTTTCACTAGAAACCAAAGTTCACTAGGATGTTCGTTTTGATGGTGATTCCTAAAAGATTTACAACACATTTCTAAGTGAATGTTTCTTTCTTCTGGTTGGTCCCAATGTGGATATCTGAAGGTGTATGCCTAGACCCACACTATTTGTGAATTTCTAGAGAGACTTCAAAAAGACTCTAAGACTATAACACCATTCCTTGAAGGAGGAATAGTCATTTTCATTGTTGCGCTGCATATGTTGTGCATTATATTTCATACCTTCTTAATTAACTTGTTTCTGGCGCTGCATTTATTCTACATGTCTGTATATAGGGTCTATAAAGTTTCAGTCTAGATCCTTGCAGCTAAAGAGGATAATGCTGCATGAGGCAATGGTGTCTATATACAGTGTCAACGGGACTGGGCCATCGCCCGCTCACCACACTGGAACAGGAGATGATGATGATGATGATGATGATCCCTCAGGAATGTGGCTCAAGGGATGACATCGGCTCTCCTGAATCTGAAGCCTTTGCAGGAATGGATGGGATAAGAGTGGCCTCCAGACTAGGGTTGCCACCTCATCCCTTTAAAACCGAACACATATTAATTACACTGGTTTTGTGGCTGATTAAGGTGGTAATTAAACTCACTTGGTGCCTTATTTGCATTAAATTAGCATCAGAACAACCTGTGTAATTCATATGTGTTCGGGTTTAAAGGGATGAGGTGGCAACTCTACTCCAGACTTCCATCGAACAGCCAAAGGGAGCTGTCCATAGGTGTCCCTCCAGATATCCTCTGGATAAATCTGCACGAGAAGGCCAAGACTCAGCTGCAGCTCCCACTCTACAGATTCCCTGCATGCAGATCCACGCCGGTCCCAAGAGAGCATGTTAGGCCTCAAAACCATCCCTCTTATAGTCTCTCCCAGCAGTCTGTTCTTCTCCCCTCAGCAGTCTGGAAGTTGTAGTCCTAAAACCATGCAATCTCAATGTGAAACTTGAATCCTGGAACTACAATTCCCTGTATGCTTTGCTTCCTCTTGTTAACCACTTGCCGACCGCAGTCTGATGGCGACAGAGTGGCTCATACGAAGGCGGCTGCGATAATTAGTGCTGTGAGCGCGCGCTCACTGTGTCCGGGGGGGGGGGGCAGGGAGCAGGAGCGGTGGACTCGATCGCCGTTGGCTACCCGCAATGGTTGCCCCGCAGTGAAAGAACGGAGGTCCGTGTAAGTAAACACGGATCTCCGTTCTGACAGAGGTGGAAGGGCGATGATCACAGGCTTTCTGTATATGAAAGCCGTGATCATCCCCTTTCCCCAGCCAGAGCAGCCCACACACAGTTAGAACACGCCCAGGGAACACAGTTAACCCTTAGAGCGCCCCCTGCAGGTTAACCCCTTCACTGCCAAAGGCATTTACACAGCAATCAGTGCATTTTTATAGCACTGATCGCTGTATAAATGCCAATGGTCCCAAAAAAGTGTCAAAATGGTCCGACATGTCCGCCGCAATATCGCAGCACCGCTAAAAATTGCAGATCGCCGCCATTACTAGTAAAAAGTAAAAAAAAAATAAAAACCCCAGAAATGAATTCTAAATCATCCATAAATGCGGCAACCAATCAATAAACGCCAAATGCGTTTTTTTTACCAAAAATATGAGGAAGAATATAAATCGGGCAAAAGCAAACATTTTTTTTTTTTTTGGATTTGTATTTTAGCAAAAAGTAAGAAATTTCGTTTTTTTTGCAAAATGGTCGCTCTTCTTTTGTTTATAGCGGCGATCAGAAATGACGCAGAGGCGATCAAATACCACCAAAATAAAGCTCTATTTGTGGGGAAAAAAAGGACGCAAATTTTGTTTGGGTACGTCGTCGCGCGACTGCGCAATTGTCAGTTAAAGCAACGCAGTGCCGAATTGCAAAAAGTGCTCTGGTCCTAAAGTGTGAAATCCTTCCGGGGCTGAAGTGGTTAATCACTGTTAGCAGGATGTGATGCTACAATCTTTGCTGCCACTAGAGGGAGACAGTCTCACTGCAGCAATACTGCAGAGTGTCTTCTGATACCGCAGGTAAGATAGCCAGCTCCCTGCTACAGGAGTCAGGATGCACGTAGGGCACACAGACAGCAAGTTGATGTTTTTTTTTATCCCTTGTTTCGTCTGCCATTATGGCATACATTCCACATTTCTTTATCTCACTAACAATCATACTCGTTACTTCTTCTGAACAGCACTTTATGAAATCATTTTGTGATGAAGGTGAAGTATAAGTAGCATTGCCTGGAGGTCAAATTTACGTAAATAATTTAAGCACTCTTTAAAATTGCCTCTATTTAAGCTTCCTTCTCCTTTAAAATGACCTCTAAATGATATACCCTGCTCGCCAAGCAGCACTGTGGTTGCAACTATTCACTTTAGATGAGACGTGCAATTTGTTACCTTCCAAATTTTTTTCTTAACAAATTTCGAAAAATTCGTTAATTCGAAAATATCCAAATTTCCACGTTTTTCCAAATATTTGGAAATTTGAGAATTCAGAAATTCGAAATCCAAAAATCTGTGAAATTTGAAAGTTCAGAAATTTGAAATCCAAAAATCCGTAAATTCGAAAATTCCGAAATTCGAAATCCAAAAATCCGTAAATTCGAAAATTCCGAAATGCGAAATCCAAAAATCCGTAAATTCGAAAATTCAGAAATTCCAAATCCATAAATCAGTAAATATGAGAATTCAGAAATTTGAAAAATCAGAAATTCGGAAACCGTAAATTCGGAAATCGAACATTCGAAATCCAAAAGTCTGTAAATTCGAAAATTTCGGAAATTCTAAATCCAGAAATCCGTAAAATCGGAAATTCAAAAATTCAGAAATCTAAAATCCGTAAATTTGAAAATGCAAAAATGTGGAAATTCAAAAATCGGAAAATAAGGATGAAAATCTGAAGATTCAAAAGAACAAAAATCCGAAAATTGGAAAACCCGAAAATTCAAAAACCTGAAATAACTAACTAATAATTTAACTATTAAGTTATAGGTATTAGAATTTCCTTTCAAATTTGACTGTTAGTGAATGTAACAAATACGAATTTATCCGAAGTTACGAATTATCCGAAATAATGAATGCTGCATCTAAACAAATGGAACATGACAAATTAATAATAATAAATAACAATAATAATAAAAATATTTTATTATTATTCACTTGTTCCTTTCCATTTGTTTAGATGGGGCATTCGTTATTTTGGATAATTCGTAACTTTGGAAAAATTCGTTACATTCACTAACAGCCAAATTTTAAAGGAAATTCCAATACCTATAATTTAATAGTTATTATTAGTTAGTTATTATTTCAGATTTTTGTTCTTTGGAATTTTAAGAATTTCTTTCTTATTTTCGGATTTTCAGATTTTCGAATTTCAAAAATTTTCGAATTCCAAGTTTCCGGAGTTTTGAATTCTGAATTTTTTGGAGTTTTGAATTCTGAATTTTCGAATTTGCGAAATCTAAATTTTCGGATTTCCAAAAAAAAAGACAAAAAATGAATGAAACGAAAACAAAATTTCTCTGCAGTGCACATTTCTACTGTATATACTCTCACCTTTCTCGGATTTGGAGTTCACTAGCTTTTTCTATTTGTTCTACAACATTTCCATGCAGTTTACAATCTTAATAAGATGCCCATGCCAACATGCTAGATATGTGAAGAGCACTCCTTTCATGCTCCTTAACCACTTCCTGACCGCCTGCCATGTTTTCACGGCGTCAGTCGGGTTGCTGTGCGCGAATCGCCGTAAAAAGACGGCGATCTGCGAACAGCCGCTAGGGGGCCTAAGAGTGTGCCTGCGGCTCGGGCGGACCCGATGTCCGTCGGCATGCCGCGATGAGCGGCCACAGAGAAAGTACGGGGTACCGCTGATGTAAACATGGCGGTTCCCCGCTCTGTTAGTGCAGACATGGGTGATCTACTGATCCCTGTCACTGGGATCAGTTAGATCTCTCATGCCCATGGTAGCCCAACCCCCCCACAGTAAGAACACACCTAGGGAACACACTTAACCCCTAGATCCCCCCCCCCCCAGGTTAACCCCTTCACTGCCAATTACATTTATACAGTAATCAGTGGACATTTAAATTTCTGATCGCTGAATAAATGTCATTGGTCCCAAAAAAGTGTCAAAATGGTCCGACATGTCCACCGCAATATCGCAGTACCGCTAAAAATCGCAGATCGCCGCCATTACCAGTAAAAAATAAAAAAAAAAACAAAAAAAAACCCCAGAAATGAATTCTCACCATCCGTAAACGCGGCCACTTTTGCACAAACCAATCAATAAATGCCGATTGCGATTTTTTTTATCACAAATATGAGGAATTATATAAATCGGCCAAAACCGATGAAAAAAAAACGCAAGTTAGACTTACCGGTAACTTGTTTTCCAATAGTCTTTCAGGACAGCACCCGAGAGATCATGGCTCCTCCTCCAACAGGAAACACCTCACCAATCAAACTCAAAAGGAGGCCTCCATGCCAATACCCTTCAGTTGTTTGTAGAGAATCTCCAGCCCCGGCTGAAACACATAAGCAACAGTTATGTCATAGTATACAGCAGATAATACAACAGGGCGGGTTACCGCTGTCCTGAAAGACTATTGGAAAACAAGTTACCGGTAAGTCTAACTTGCTTTTTTCCAAAGCGTCTTTCAGGACAGCACCCGAGAGGATAAACGAGACTTACCCCCATTAGGGTGGGACAACAGCCTGCAGGGCTTTCCTTCCAAAAGCTAGGTCCTGAGCTGTCATGAGGTATAACCTATAGTGACGGATAAAGGTTGACAGACTCGACCACGTAGCTGCTTTGCAGATCTGCTCGGGGGTGGCACCAGCACTCTCAGCCCAACTCACCGGTAAAGCTCTTGTAGAATGAGCCCAGATACCTACCGGGCTTTCTAGACCTGAAAGAGAGTAGGCCTCCGTAATGGTCATTCTTAACCACCTGGCAATGGTTCCTTTAGAAGCTTGCTTCCCCTTCCTGGCACCAGCATATGAAACAAAAAAAGCAGAAGAGGGACTAAAATCTTTTGTGGCACAAAACTGTTAACATCCAGGTTATGGAATTCCTTTTTCTTCTTCCCTGACAGATTAGAGCAAAATGTAGGCAGGATTATTTCCTGGGCTCGATTTTGGACCGAAGCGGCCTTCGGTAAGAAATGAGGGTCCGTTTTTAGAACAATTCAGTCTGGAAAAATATAAAAAAATGGTTCCCTTTTTGACAGGGCCTGAAGCTCACTTATTCTTCGAGCCGTGGTTATACAGTTTTTAAAGTGATGAGCCTCAATGAAGCAGACTCCATGGGCTCAAAAGGTCCCTTGGTTAGGGCCTGCAGGACAGTTGATAAGTTCCACTTCGGCAACCTCTGCCCACCACTGGTCTGGATCTAGTGAGGGTCTTGAAGAACCTATATACTAGTGGGTTGGTTTAAACAGGCTTCTCCAGAAATACTCCTAATGCTGCCACCTGGACCTTGAGAGTACTGATTGCTAGGCCCTTGTCTGCCCCCTCCTGCAAGAATTCTAGGATCGAGGCAACACTGTTTACCGGTCTTTTAGTTCTGCTACACCAAGACGAAAACACCCTCCAATTTTTTGCATAAATTGCTCTGGTGACCCTCTTCCTGCTTGACAAAAGGGTAGTCACCAATCTGTCAGAAAAACCCTTCCGTTTCAACAGTTGCTCCTCAGTAACCAGGCTGTGATCTTCAATTTCGCTATCTCCTGGTGGAACAAGGGACCCTGCGTTAGTAGATCCTGCTGCAACGAAAGGTGCAGAAAAGGTTCCAGTTGCATTTGGAGAAGGGCTGAGAACCAAGCCCTCTTGGGCCAGAAAGGAGTGATGAGGATAAATGTTGTTACTTCCTTCTGGATTTTCTTTATGACCTGAGGTATCAACTGCAACGGAGGGAAGGCATAACATAGGCGAAACTCCCACCTGTGTGCCAGAGCATCTTGCCCCAGGGATGTGTCCGACCTCCTTAAGGAGTAGAAGAGAGGCGTCTGGGAATTTTCCTGAGTGGCAAAGAGATCTACCTCTGGTTGACCCCACTTCCTGACTACCATCCGGAACACCTCCGGGTTTAACCGCCACTCCGCCTCGTAAATTTGATTCCTGCTGAGGAAGTCTGCCATTTTGTTTAAGGACCCTTTTAGGTGGACTTCCGACAAGGATAGAGTATGGTGCTCTGCCCATTTTAGCTCTGCTCCTTGTAACCCCCTGTCTGTTTATATAGGCCACTGTAGTGGCATTGTCGGAAAGAATCTGCGTGTGGAGTCCCCGGACCTGTCCCGAAAAGGCCAACAGGGCCAACTCGATTGCCTTTAGTTCTCTCCAATTTGAGGATCTTGCAGCCTCTCTTGTGGACCAAGACCCCTGGGTCCATTGACCGCCCATGTGAGCACCCCAACCCCAGGAACTGGCGTCTGTCGTCAGCCTTACCTGGACTGGGAAGGACCACAACAGACCTGCTGAGAACCGCTCTTGGTTTTTCCACCACCAAAGACTTAGTTTTATCGGGGTGGGGATCCTCACCAGCGCATCCAATGACTGCTGCTGGTGATCCCAGACCCTCAACAAAAAGCTCTGAAGCGGTCTGAAGTGGAGTCTTGCCCACTGGATCGCAAGTATGGACGAGGTCAGAG
This sequence comes from Glandirana rugosa, assembly GCA_018402905.1. Lineage (NCBI taxonomy): Eukaryota > Metazoa > Chordata > Amphibia > Anura > Ranidae > Glandirana > Glandirana rugosa. The sequence continues at coordinate 318,489 of BLSH010088069.1, forward strand.
TCCCCAGGACGGACATAATCCTTCTGATGGACAAGAGTCTGTTTGAATGCAACAGAGACACCTCTTCCATCAGTTTTATCCTCTTCTCCTCGGGGAGAAAGATCTTCTGTTCCACCGAGTTGATGGAGTATCCCAAAAATATCACCTCCTGTGCAGGGATAAGGTTTGATTTCTGTAGATTCAAGATCCATCCTATGGACTCCAGATGACTCCGAGCCCTGACCAGATTTAACAGAAGTGTCTTCTTGGACTGGGCAAAGAACAGGAGGTTGTCTAGATAGGGAATCACTGAGATCCCCTCCAGATGCAAAGGTGCCAGAGCCTCGGCCATTACCTTGGTAAAGACCCTTGGGGCTGATGATAGGCCAAAGGGGAGTGCTCTGAACTGCAGGTGTACTACTCTTTTTCCTTCCCTCAGCGCTAATCTCAGGTACCTTTGGGATCTGGCAGCTATAGGTATATGAAGGTAGGCGTCTGTTAGGTCGATTGACGCCATGTAGCACCCCTGGCATAGTAGGTTCTTTACGGAGAAGATGGAATCCATCCGAAATTTTCTGTACTCGACTGATCGATTTAGCCCTTTTAGGTTTAGTATAAGCCGAAACTTTCCTGAGGGTTTCTGGACCAGGAATACATGGGAATAGAACCCTTGACCAAACTCTTCTTTTGGGACTGGAATGATGACTCTCTGAGATCTCAGTTCCTGAATTAGGGACTTCATGGCAAGAGCCCTGGGGGAGTTTGTCACCAGGAATCTTTTTGGAGGTTCCTCCGAAAATTCTATAGTATACCCAAAGGAGAGCAAATTCAGAATAAACTGGTTGGATGTTATTGCCCTCCAGTTCGGAAGAAACTCCTGCAGTCTTCCTCCCACAGGGAGGGCGGAGTCATTGCGATTTCTGGGGGCCCTTAGGAGGATTGAAGAGCACTCCACTCCTACCCTTTGGCCTCTGAGAAGACCATGGCTTGCTTTTCCCCTGCGTCCTATTTTCCTGCTGCCCTTTTTGAGGCCGAAAAAAACGCTTTTTTGTTTGGACCTTCTTTTTCTTAACCAGAAAAGCTCTCTTCTTGTCAGCCGTACGGTCAAGAATTGAATCTAATTCAGTGCCAAACAACAAATCTCCTGCGAAAGGGATACTACACAGCCGATTCTTAGACGCTGCATCCCCCGGCCAAGTCTTCAGCCATAAGGCCCTTCTGGCCGAATTTGTAAGAGCCGCTGACCTAGCAGACATGCGAATTGACTCCGCTGAGGCGTCTGCGATATAGGACACTGCCACTGACAAAGTTGAGAAAGAGTCCAGAATTTCCTGTTTTGAGGAATCTGCCAGAATATGAGTTTTCAACCTATTGAGCCAGTGCTCCAGGTTTCTTGCAACACAAGTTGTTGCCATTGCAGGCTTCAAATTATTCATGACTGACTGCCATGCTCTCTTGAGAAGCAAGTCCAATCCTCTTGTCCATGGACTCTTTTAGTGAGCCCATGTCTTCAAAGGCTAAGTCAGTTGACTTTGACACCTGCGAGAAAGCAGAGTCTAGCTTTGGAACTTTGTTCCAAACAGCCTCCGGACTATCCTCAAACGGAAATCTCCGCCTATGGGCCCAGGAAAAAAATGGTTTCTTCTCCGGCTCCAGCCATTCTTTCTTAATCATCTCTGAAATAACAGAATGAACTGGAAAGGTGCGGCTTTTAGAGTCCCCCAATCCCGCATACATGAGGTCGTGTAAAGCGAGTTCTTTCTTTTCTTCCTCTATGCATAGAGTAGAATGGATCACTTTTAGGAGTCCCCCTACTTCTTCCAGCGACAACTTGTATTTAGCAGTCGCATCAGATTCATTTTCTTCCTCATCTGAATCCTCCTGGTCTTGTGGTTCTGCCCCCTGAGAGGCTGAATCTCCTCCCAGTTCCAGGGATACTGAAGAATCTTTCTGGGAGCCCACAAGCAGCTGCTGGGACCTGGATTCCCTTGAGGGTCCTGGTCCTTCCGCAAGGCTGGACCTAAAGCTTTGGAAGGTTGCCCTAAGCTCGTCCCTAATTGTTGTCACTAGGTCACCACAAAAAGATGGAGACTCCTCTTTGACGATATTAGAAATACAATCTTCGCAAAGAGTTTTTGTACAAGAATCGCTCAACTTGTCTTTGCAAACTGGACATCTTCTTTTAACTGGTTGAGCCTGGCTTTTAGCCTGGACAAAAAGGGACAACAAAAAAAACACACTTGAGAAAGCTGCATGCCGCTGGCAGAAAAAAAGTACAAAAACACCCAGCTGCACTAGGAAAAGAAACTTATACCTGTGCCCAAGCAAGCCCCCACCACCAATACCCCCTATAGGATTCCCTAATCCAGGGAGGAGTGCACCCTGCCTATCCTTGTGCTGCCACCCACAAGCCTAGAGGATCCCAGTGGATAGAGGTGGGGGTAAAAACCCATAGCAGAAGCGACCTTGTAAGCAGGTACACAGACCCTTACCTTGGCCTTGCTGGTGCCTTGGCTTGCCCCCTCCGCAGTTGCTCCTCTTTCCTCCATCGCAGAGTGCACTACGGTCGCATGCTGTAGCTGGTTCCGGATTCAAAAACCCTGCCGACGCCAACTGGAACTTTAAGAAGGCACCAGGTGACCCTACCTTCTCCCCCTGCGCTTTGCGGCCGGAAATGATGCCGAGCACCCGACCTGGAAGTGCCGGCCCCTTCCTGTGAACACACAGGAGCGACTACCACCAACAAGATGGCGGCGCCGCGATCCACCGTCACACTGTACCGTGCAAATGGAGGGTCACTGCAAGCCGCTTGCTGCCAAAGTAGGGGCCGCACTTCTGTCAGTACAGGCTCTCCCCGAGCACGGAAGGGGGAGAAGGAGCCCACGGACCAGCCAGCTCGGAGCAGGTGGGAGGATCACAGTCTCCAGGCAGCCAGAATGGAGGAGAGAGCCCCTGTCCCCCAGGACAAAACCTGAGAAATCATGGCCCCTCACCAGAGGTGTTCCTCCCGGCTGGAGGAAACACAAAAAACTGAAGGGTATTGGATGGAGGCCTCCTTTTAAATTGTGAATGGTGAGGTGTTTCCTGTTGGAGGAGAAGCCATGATCTCTTGGGTGCTGTCCTGAAAGACGCTTTGGAAATGTTTTTTTTTTGGATTTGTATTTTAGCAAAAAGTAAGAAATGTTTTTTTGCAAAATTGTCGCTCTTTTTTGTTTATAGCGGCGATCAGAAATGACGCAGAGGGGATCAAAATACCAACAAAAGAAAGCTCTATTTGTGGGAGAAAAGGACACAAATTTGTTTTGGGTACAAACGTCGCACGACCGCGCAATTGTCAGTTAAAACGACGCAGTGCCGAATCGCAAAAAGTGTTCTGGTCCTAAAGTGGGAAATCCTTCCGGGGCTGAAGTGGATATACAGCACAATGAATGGGTCGCTCTGTATACAGTACAATGAATGGGTCGCTCTGGTCACTGTCACAATGATGCAGGTGTGAGCCCACGGACGAGCAGGTGACAGGGTATCCCCCAGGGCGTGTCTAAGGGCCAGCTGGTATTCTGCCAGGGACCCTAGGGTTGCCACCTTTTCATCAAGCCAAACCCGAACACTTATTTTTTTTGTAGTATACAAAACAAATGGAAAACAAAATGTAATACAAACAGTAAAATCTGTATAACCTTTTTTAAAACTGTGCTGCACCAAAAAAGCAAGGTATTTTGTTACCATGCGTTTTTCCGCAGGTGAATGAGCACAAAAGCAAGAGGTGTGGTAGTGCCATTAAGACTTAAAGGTACCACTGCACACCTGCAAAAGGGCTGTGTGTTTTTGTGCATTGCAGGAATGCACACAATATTGTGCACATCCCTGCAACACAAAAATATCTACCTAGAACAAGGGTAATAAACTGAAATTCAAAGAGGCCCAGTTGCTAAAATTTTCTTCCAGCTGAGGTCCAAATTGCTGTCTAACATAACGTAAAAGTAGGTTAATCACATCCATTTTTCAAGTAAAAGAAAATAGAACCAGGCTACATCAGGTGTCTCCACCAGAGCCCCCCTTACATCAGGTGTCTCCACCAGAGCCCCCCCCCCCTTACATCAGAGCCCCCTTATAGCAGGTGTGCCATCAGAGCTCCCCTTACACCAGATGTGCCATCAGAGCCCCCTAACAGCAGGTGTCTGCACCAGAGCCCCCCTTACAGCAGGTGTGCCATCAGAGCTCACCTTACAGAAGGTGTGCCATCAGAGCCCTCCTTACAGCAGGTGTGCCATCAGAGCCCTCCTTACAGCAGGTGAACCATTAGAGCCCTCCTTACAGCAGATGTGCCATGCCATCAGAGCCCCCCTTACAGCAGGTGTGCCATGCCATCTGAGCCTCC
>BLSH010088069.1:332060-346453 GCA_018402905.1 Glandirana rugosa
ATTCATGTTGACGGTCGTGTAAATGGGGGACACACCCAACTTATAACGCAATTGGTTATTATTACAAACACGGGTGCGTGTCATGTCGAAAGACGAAAGGGAAGTCACCTTCAACCACTCCGACTCGACTAACCGTGACTACACGTGACCACTACGACTCGGACTGACCTTCTCTGTGGGGGATGATGATGTCCATTCAACTTCCTTTTAAGATTTATTTTTTATTAACGAGAAAGGAATTGGTGAATTCCTGGCCTTCCTAAAGGTCGAAATCCTGGCCTCGGTAAAAACGCTAAGCCGTGACGCAGCGAAATTGACTGTTAACGCGCCAGCACGCTGCAACATGGGTTTGTTTTAAACGCAGGAAAAAGGTACAACGTCGCACGACCGCGCAATTGTCAGTTAAAGCGACGCAGTGCCGAATCGCAAAAATGGCTCCGGTCCTAAAGCTGGAAATCCTTCCGGTCCTTAAGTGGTTAAGGAAAGAGCAATTATTTTTTATTTAGAATTTTCCTTCAACTTACCTGTAGTAGTAGGGGGTGTCTCTTCCAGTCAGGCTCAGCATCACCAGTGCACATCAGTGCCAATCAGCTCAGCCTCACCAACTTCCACTGAAGGGAAAGCAGAAAGCTGTACTGTGCGTGGGCACAAACATTATTATTGGTTAACGCAATATTCAACCCACACAGGGGGTAAATGTGCTGGCAGTTGTACTTACGGTGCTTGTGTTATCGGTCTCAAGAGTCAGCAAATGAGAGACAATGACTGTAGAATGATGAGAAAATGAGAGCAGTTTTTATTCTGCCATGCTGTGGATCTTTCTCTACTTTCTTTCCACTGTTACATGTGAATATAACACTGATAACATTAAGACCTTCTGCACACAGGTCATTTTTACAGCTGCTATTATGGGCGTTTTTTACTGCTTGGGTTTTTTTTACTGCCTCTAAAAGCCCCTCCATGTTAGCCTATGTGTCCATGCACACATAAACTATCAGAGACGTTTGGAGGCACAAGCGTTTAGGGGCAGTAGAAAAAAAAACGACAGCTTGTGCTTCCAGAAGCAGTAAAAATGAGCTGTAAAAATGAAAAACGGCTAAACGCGGCTTAACTTTGTATACACAGCGTTAAGCCTCGTCAGGCGTTTCTCTGTCTCTATTCAAAATCAATGGTTCCCTATGGGAGCCCGTTGATTTGAATAGAAGTCGCACCAGAAGTCGGATCATGATGATCTGACTTGTGCGCTGAGGATCTTGAAGGGGAACCCCGCAAAAATGAAAAAACAAATTGCCTGGGGTTCCCCCCAAGACGATACCAGACCCTGCAGTCTAATATGGATTTTAAGGGGAACCCCCATGCCAAGAAAAATGGTGCGGGGTCCCCCCCAAAATCCATACGAGACACTTATCCGAACACGTAGCCCGGCAGGTCAGGAAAGGTGGGGGGCGAGTGAGCACCCCCCTCCTGGACCATATCAGGTCGCATGTCCTCAACATGGGGGGGTGGGTGCTTTGGGGCAGGGGGCCATGTGCCCCTCACTCCAAAGCACCTTGCCCCCATGTTGATGAGGACAATGGCCTCTTCCCGACAACCCTGGCCGGTGGTTGTCGGGGCCTGTGGGCGGGGGCTTATCGGAATCTGGAAGCCCCCTTTAACAAGGGGGCCCCCAGATCTCGGCCCCCCACCATACCCCTACCCATTCACCTTAAAAAAAGTATAAAAAGAAACGCACTACACAGCTTTTTAAAGTATTTTACTAAATCAGATCTGACTCCTTCTCCTTCTCTGGCTCTTCTCCCTCCTCCAGTGTCTTCTTTCTTCTGCAGGGTTTTCATTCTTCTGAGGGGTCTTCTTTTTGCTATTTTGCCGGGTCTTCTGTCATGTGCTGGGTCTTCTCCGCTGTCTTCGCCCTTTGTTCTTCTTTACATGTTGACACGATGCAATCTCCCAGACTAATGCTGGCTCCGCATTGACTTATATTGCCATGGGGCGGGGGCACCCGCTGACGTCATCCAGAGGTCCCACCCCTTATGACGTCACCGTCCCATCATGCATCGTAGGGTGACATCATAAGGGGGCGGTGCCTCCGGGTGGCGTCAGTGGGTTGCCCCGCCCCATGCCAATATAAGTCAATGCAGAGCCAGCGTTAGGCTGGGAGATCATGTCATGTCAACATGGGAAGAAGAACACAGTGAGAAGACAGTGGAGAAGACCATGCAAAAGAGCAGAAGAATGAAGACCCCACAAAAGAGGAGAAAGAAGGTGCCGGAGAGGGAGAAGACACTGGAGCTGATTTAATAAAATACTTTAAAAAGCTGCGTAGTGTGGTGTTTATTTGACACTTTTTTCTTTAGGTGAATGGATAGGGGTGCAATGTACCCCATACTCATTCACATAGGGTGGGGGGCCCCCTTGTTAAAGGGGCTTCCAGATTCCGATAAGCCCCCGCCCGCAGACCCCGACAACCACCGGCCAGGGTTGTTGGGAAGAAGTTCTTGTCCTCATCAACATGAGGGCACGGTGCTTTGGGGTGGGGGGCCCAGGCCCCCCCCTACCCCAAAGCACCCACCCCCCATGTTGAGGGCATGCAGCCTGGTATGGTCCCCCTTTCCTGACCTGCTGGGCTACCTGCTCGGATAAGGGTCTGGAATTGATTTTGGGGGGACTCCACGCCATTTTTCTTGGTGTGGGGGTTCCCCTTAAAATCCATAACAGATCGAAGGGTCTGGTATCATCTTGAGGGGAACCCCATGCAAATTTTTTAAAATTTTTGCGGGTTTCCCCTTCAAGATCCTCAGCACACAAGTCGCACCAGAAGTCGGATCATCATGATCCGATTTCTGGTGCGACTTCTATTCAAATCAATGGGCTCCCATAGGGAACCATTGATTTTGAATAGAGACAGAGAAACGCGGCTTAACGCTAGCATGGAAAAACGCGCATTGACGCCAATGCAAAACGCTGATAAAATCACATTTTAACGCAGCTTTTTCCCTGACATTGGTGGTTTTCATAACGCCAGTGTGTATGAGGCCGTACAATACTGTGCCTAGGAGCATGTGTCTTGTGCTTCATTTACACAATAAAATACACACTCAGGGAATACAAAACAGATACAAAACAATCGCGGTTTGCATAACTTTAAATGTAAAATATTTCCTCTTTCTTGTGCCTTGTGCCTCTTGAATGGTATATTTCTGCTGACATTGTTCTGACTCACCTACAAGGCCATAAAGTTTATCTTCAGCATCATGTAGGGCAGGGGTGTCAAACTCCATTTCATTGAGGGCCGTATTAGCAGTATGGTTGCCCTAAAAGGGCCGGTTGTATCTGGGGTGTGATACGTAAAAAATGCTGGGTTCAAGAGTAAGTTATGTGCAGAGTGCAGAACCGAGGTCTATGCTATGTACAGAGTGCAGAGTTCAGGAGTGCGTTGCACACAAAGTTCAGGGGTGCACTATGGACAGTGTGAAACACCAACCCCCTCCCCGAAACTTCTTTGCATCTCTCTCCTCCCTTGCCTGGCTCTAGTACCTCCCTCTTTTGGAGGCTTTGCCTCACCTTGCAGGGAGTGGAAGCGAAGGGTGAAATTTGGAGGCGGCAGAATGAAGTTCTGCCACATTCCAGCTGCAAAACTGGATGCGGGGCCACATGACAAGGCCTGGAGGGCCGCATTCGGCCCGCGGGCCTTGTGTTTGACATATGTGATGTAGGGCTTACACTGACTTGGTGATCTTTTTATCCCTTGCATCGATTCAGACAGCTTAAACTCAATGAAAAAACTCATTGTGGAGACAGACGATGAAGCCTTTCGAATGTTCCGTTTAATGATGGATATTCAAAGGTAGAAAAATGATGAAGTTGCAAGCCACATGAAAAGATCTGTACATGAAGGCAGTATGCTCAGAAATGAAACCAGAAAGAGAGAAGGAAGGGTGGATATACAGAACTATGGTGGGAGAAAAGGTTCAGCTCAGACAAAGGCAGACAGCTTAAAGACACAGATCAATAATAAACCAAATTATACACATACATGAAATTATACTAATTCGCACTGTGTAACACAACACTTCCCATCTGAAATCTTTAGATTTCATAACCATATACTTGTATGTATACTGATAGATGTCCTGGAACCTGTAATGAGAACATGCAGCAAGCAAACATAAACACAAGTTCAACAGGATTGCAGAACATGTAGTCGTCCCACATGTGATGTCTTCAGAGAATGCGAAAGTTCTAAGTAGAACCTGTAGATAGCAGCTATGTACTCCCCGCCATGCCAATAGCATGGCTAGTCTTTGCATAAGTCACTCACCTGTCAAAAGAAGTACTAACTCTGTTATTGGTCGAGAAAAAGTTTGTGTCGATCCTCCTTTGGTTATCTTGACCTTTATCTTCCAGACCTTGTCCTTTAGAAGGATGAGATCTCTAACATAGGTGAAGAATGGATCTGTAATTAGGCGATCAGATGGAAGACCTTTATTTTCCTCTTAACTTGTTCCATTTGAGGCCCTGAAGAGCAGGGAGGAGATGCACCTTTTCATACCGACAATCTACAAGCCAGCTGACCTGATAGCACCTTCTGTAAACTGACGGCCCTGATGTTGCACTATGGTGGTGACGAACCAGAAGAGTAGTGGCATGTTGTTGACCTGGTATGAATATAGTATTCTGTTCTTTGCTGCATAGGTCAGATTTCCCGATACGGCCACCAACTCTCAGCAGCTGATTAGTGCCAGTGGGGGTGAGTAGCAGTCCTCACACAAAAACCTTGGAGGTGACAGCCATAAGCTGTCCTGAAGAACTGCTGATGACACAGCTCTGGTCCCACGGTCAGCTGGGTTGAGTTCAGTGGGAACGTGATGCCATTGACTTGGTAGAGAGAATCTTTTAATACATTCTACCCTGTTGCTGACGTACACCTAAAACTGTTTTGTTTGGTTGTATATGTAAGTAAAGTCTTACTGTCTGTATAAAAGGCGAAATAATCAATTCTAGTGTCCATTTCATTTTGTATGACTTCAGCAATTTCTACTGCTAGCACAGCTGCAAGTTCAAGTCTTGGTATGGTCTTGGTATGGTATGTGTAGATTTGGGAGTGAGTTTTGCCAAATTAATGGGGTGGCAAATGAGGTTTAATGTAGAAAAATGTAAAATAATGTATTTGGGTACCAAGAACCTGAACGCAAACTACTCACTAGGGGGAGAGCCTCTGGGGGAATCTAGGATAGAAAAGGACCTAGGGGTCCTAGTAGATGACAGGCTCAGCAATGACAGGCAATGCCAAGCTGCTGCAAGCAAAGCTAACAAAATGTTGGCATGCATCAAGAAAGGGATCAGCTCCAGGGATAAATCAATAATTCTCCCACTCTACAAGTCTCTGGTGAGGCCGCACCTGGAGTATGCCGTCTAGTTCTGGGCACCGGTCCTCAGGAAGGATGTCCTGGTATTGGAAGGGGTTCAGAGAAGAGCAACAAAGCTAATTAAGGGATTGGAGGACCTAAGTTATGAGGAAAGATTACAAACACTGAACTTATTCTCTCTGGAGAAGAGACACTTGAGAGGGGATATGATTTCAATGTACAAATACTGTACTGGTGACCCCACAATAGGGACAAAACTATTCAGCGCAAGGGAGCACACAGACACGCGGCCATTCACGAAAGCTAGAAAAAAGGTGGTTTAAATTTAAACTGCGTAGAGGGTTCGGTAAGAGCAGTGAGGATGTGGAATTCTCTTCCACAAGCAGCGGTTTCTACTGGGAGTATAGATCATTTTAAAAAACTATTAGATGCACACCTAAGGGACCACAACATTGAGGGGTATACAATGTAATACTGACATAAAAGCACACACATAGGTTGGACTTGATGGACTTGTGTCTTTTTTCAACCTAACTAACCATGTAACTATACCTTGCCTAGGACAAAACTACAGTGTGATTCTCCATTAATTTCAGAGGTCTTTAAATATGCTACTGCAGCAATAGCTTCAACTGATGCATCAGAGAAAATATGAATCTCTCTCCGCTCAGCAGTTGAAATGGAAGCTGGAACATAGCAACGTGAGAGTTGAAGTTTTTCTAGTAACCTCAAAGAACATCTCCACCTTTCCCACTTGTCTTGTTTCTCACTAGGTAAGGGAGTATCCCAGTCTACACAAAAAACAAGGTCACTGTCCCCCATCTATAACTCGCCACTACAGCAAGGAGCCCTGGAAAGGCGGATACAGACAAAAACAAAAAAAAAAAAAAAAAAAAAAGGTTCCGAGCTCAACTTGCGGACCAGTCTGCCACCAAGCCAAATTCACCTGTCTAACAGTCCAGCGTTTAAAAGACAGGGGGTTGGTTACACACATTTGCAAGTGTATGTGTAAGCTGCAGGCCACGACAAGGCTCCCTGTATACTGCAGACCTAACTCTATATAAGAGGCTTCACAGTGGAAGCACATACAATTGAATGGATAGATGAAGGACAGGTGACTGGAGAAGCCCAACCCTCCTTAAAGGTACATGACCAGACACCCAGCCGTGGCCCCATGGTGGCTGCAGCGCTGGTATGGTAGCAAAAGTGGTAACTACACAAAAAAACAAGGTCACTGTCCCCCATCTATAACTGGCCACTACAGCAAGGAGCTCTGGAAAGGCGGATACAGACAAAAACAAAAAAAGGTTCCGAGCTCAACTTTGCGGACCAGTCTGCCACCAAGCCAAATTCACCTGTCTAACAGTCCAGCGTTTAAAAGACAGGGGATTGGTTACACACATTTGCAGTTCCCAGTCTATATTCTCAGCAGATAACTGTCTTAGCAGAATCTTACCTTGAATGGTAACTGGAGCAAGGAAACCCAGTGGATCATAGATAATGTTCACCACCGACAGGACTCCTCTCTTGGTGAAAGGTTTGTCACAAGTTGACACTTGGAAAGTGAATGTGTCTTGTTTTTTGTTCCACAACAAACCCAGACTTTGCTGTACAGGAGGCACATCTGTACCAAAATCCAGGTTTTTCAGACTAGTGGCTTAGTCCTCAGAGTGAAAGGCATTCATAAGTTCCTGGCTGTTGGATATAATCGTGTGCACTCTAAGGTTTGCTACAGACAGCATCTCCTTTGTTCTGGTGAGAATCTTGGTTGCTTCATTAGCAGTTGGAAAGGACTTGAGTGCCTCGTCAACGTAGAAGTTTCTTTCAACAAATTGACGAGCGTCAGATCCATGTTCTTCTTCTCCAGCCTGAGCCGTTCTCCTTAGCCCATAAGTTGCCACTGCAGGGAAAGGACTGTTACAGAAGACATGTACCTTCATTTGATAATCTATTACTTCCTTGATGTCGTTGTCTTTGTGCCATAAAAACCTGAGGTAGTTTGTTTTCTTCTCTGACAATGATGCAGTGAAATATTTGTTGGATGTCAGCCATTATTGCTATGGGTTGTGGCCTGAAGCGAATCAAGACTCCTATTACACTGTTGTTAAAGTTGGGCCCCGTAAGGAGCATGTTGTTAAGAGAAACACCTTCCTGCTGGGCACTGGAATCAAAGACAACTCTGATTTTGTCTGGTTTGCGTGGGTGATATACACCAAAGAATGGAAGGTACCAGCATTCTTCTCCCTCTTTTAGTGGGGGTGCAGGTTCGGCATGGTGTCTGACAAATATATTTTGCATAAAGTCCACGAAGTGCTTTTGCATCTCTGGTTTCCTACTTAAGTTGCGCTTTAAGAAGGAGAATCTCCTGATGGACTGCTGCAAGTTGTTGGGCAATCTCTTTCTTTGGAGATAAAAGGGTAGGGGTGCTACCCAATTATTGGAGTCATCTTGAAAGAACTCATTATCCATTACTTTGAATAATTCTTTGGCTTCCATTGAAGAAGCCAGTTTATCATCTTCACTGGTGGCATTAAACACCGTAGAGCCGAATTCGTCATCATGACAGGAGAAAGGGCTTGTGTTACCTGAGATTCCATGTTGCCATTCACAGCTGACTATCTTCTCTTTCACCCAGTAATGATGTGGGCATGGCTCAAAGTAAGTGTTTCAGCCATTTGTCTTGAATGAAGAAATGTTGGTAGGTTTCTTCATTTTGCCTATACAGATGTTGCCAATGATGACCCAAAATAGATCCATGCGCTGGGCAAATGGGGCATCTGGGCATCCGCTGACTTGTTTGTGTACCTTGTGAACTCTTAGAATGTCTCTTCCTAACAGAAGAAGGAGTTGAGCATCTTTGTCAAGTGGTGGTATCTCATTTACTATTACCTTTAAGTGAGGATGATGGAAGGCAGCAGCTGGAGTAGGGATTTCTTCCGTATTAGCAGGTATCTGATTGCAATCAACAAGTGTAGGTAGGGATAGCTGCAGGTTACCTTTAAGAGAAGATACCATAATCCCATGACCCTGCTACCAGAAACCTATATAGTTCCACTACAGGTACCCAAGGTGTAAGGATGAGTTTCACCTTTTATTTCAAATAGATCAAACAGTTCAGATTTTGCAAGTGATCTATTGGTCTGATCATCTAAGATAGTTATACGCCTTTAGACTCTTTTCTGGTTTATCCTTGTGATATATGTTTACCAAGCATATTTTAACACAGGACTTATCACAGCGGTCTTCTCCACAAAATTCAGTGCAGGATGAAGAAATTATAGTGGAATTAGGCACTTGGTCTCTATTCTCCCCGCCATGAGTTGACCTGGGAGGAGAGTTTGCAGGTTGTGTAGAGGTGGCTTCAAGTGGATGGAGGGCTTGCACCAGAGGCGTAACTAGAACCTTCAGGGCCCCGGTGCAAGAAATTATGAAGGGCCCCCTGACCCCTGGCCAGGGCCCTTTCCTCTTCCCACTGATCCTGGGGCCCTTAACGCCTATCATGGGTCCCTTTATTATGATACTGCAGTGGGGCCCTTTCACAAGTTCTGCAGCAGGCCCCAGGGGGAACAGGGAAGCACACAGGGGCCCTGGGAACAGCAGAAGACAAGTAAACTGGATAGAGGAAAATGGAGGAGATTGGGTCCTCTAAATGACACCCCCGCCATCCCTCCTATTCAGGTGTACAAGGGAGGCACATGGGCCCCCTGGACCATGGGGCCCGGTTGCAATTGCAACCCCTGCAACCCCTATTGTTACGCCCCTGGCTTGCACATGTTGTTCAGAGCCACACTCTATGCACTTGATGGGCATATTACAGTCCTCAGCAAAATGTTCAGTAGACGCACAACACCTGAAACATACCCCAAATGTCTTTAAAAGCTCCTTACGCTCTTCAAGAGGCTTTTTTCTAAAGCCAATACATTTTTTGAGGGGCTGTGGCTTCTTGTGAATGGGACGCTCTCAGTTAGGATTTTAAATCTTCCTACTCTGTTTGTTTTCAGCCACAACTGTGGTAGGAGTGGGAAGGATTTCAGTCTTTTTCATGGGTACTGGGCCTCTATGGTTCCTATAATTGCCCTGAAGACTGGTAATCTTAGAAAAGGGTGAGAAAAGACGGTACTCACCGTAGGAAAAACTTGGATCGTTCATGGTCTCTGCAATTTTCCTGAAGAGTTTGCAGAAAAAAGAGAATGGAGGGAAGAAAACCTTGTTCTCTTTTTTGTATGATGACCCTAGTGCAGACCATTTCCCTTGTAGACCCTACGTCAGCTTGGAGACGATTGGGTTTACCCCTCTAGCAGTGTCCAGGTAGTTTTGGGTCTGCCTTGGCTAGCTGAAGCTCAAGGAGAAGGTTTCTGGAACTCCTTGTTGTCCTTACCAGATATCTTTGGGAAAGTTTCCAGACGCAGGAACAAAGCATTTTCTATAGCTTCTGGACTGCCATAACTTTGCTTTAGTCGATACCATGCAGCTGTGAGGCCTGCTATAGCATTGCCTATGAAAACTCATCTTAATGGCTTAACACGTGCAGCAGGTAGGGGACTGAGCCATCTGATCAGCAGATCCAATTCTTTACCAGCTGTAATGCCAAGATCACTGACTGCAGTTCTGAAGGCACATTTCCAACTTCTGTAGTTCTCAGGTTGGTCATCAAAACTCGTAAGACCGGTCTTTGTGAGCTCTCTGCGTAGTTTGTACCTCACAAGGTCTGCTGTTTCAGTTGTCTCTACCTTTATGCAAGACGTTGTTGGCTGAACGGTGCTGACTGCGCTATCTTTGACATTGTTGTTAAATGACACAGGGAAATATGGTGCAGCAGGTGCATTCGGGTAAGTTGCTTGCTTGAAGTCAGTTGTTCCAATGGTACGTTGATTCAAGGCTGTACCGATGACAGGAGATTGATGACTTGTTAGCAGCTTGCTCTGATGCTCTGTGTCGTATGATGAAAGGTTAGGTAGGCATGCAGGAAAAGCACTGGAGTTATTGTGCATGCAGGAAGTTGCTGGAACTTCTTTACTAATATATGACAGAGAAGATGCGCCATCTGCTGGGCAAAGTAGTATCAGGTCACTGCACCTCATCAGCAAATAGCCAAAAAGTGTATACAATAACCACTTCAGCCCCGGAAGGATTTCCAGCTTTAGGACCGGAGCCCTTTTTGCGATTCGGCACTGCGTCGCTTTAGCTGAAAATTGTGCGGTCGTGCGACGTTCTACCCAAACAAAATTTGCGTCCTTTTTTCCCACAAACAGAGCTTTCTTTTGGTGGTATTTGATCACCGCTGCGTCATTTCTGATCGCCGCTATAAACAAAAGAAGAGCGACAATTTTGCAAAAAAAAAACAAATTTCTTACTTTTTGCTAAAATACAAATCCAAAAAAAATATATAAAAAAACATTTTTTTTCACCGTTTTTGGCCGATTTTATATTCTTCCTCATATTTGTGATAAAAAAATCGCAATCGGCGTTTATTGATTGGTTTGCGCAAAAGTGGTCGCGTTTACAGATGATGAGAATTAATTTCTGGGGTTTTTATTTATTTTTTTTACTAATAATGACGGCGATCTGCGATTTTTAGCGGTGCTGCGATATTTCAGCGGCCATGTCGGACCATTTTGACACTTTTTTGGGACCATTGGCATTTGTACAGCGATCAGTGCTATAAAAATGCACTGATTACTGTGTAAATGCCATTGGCAGTGAAGGGGTTAACCTGCAGGGGGCACTCTAAGGGTTAACTGTGTTCCCTGGGCGTGTTCTAACTGTATGGGGGCTGCCCTAGCTGGGGAAGGGAAGTGGTCACATCCTCCATGTAGAGGAAGGCTGTGATCATCGCCCTTCCCCCCTCACAGAACGGAGGTCCGTGTTTACTTACACGGACCTCCGTTCTTTCACTCCAGGGGGGGGCATCGCGGGTGGCCGGCGGAGATCGAATCCGCCGCACCCGCTCCCTGGCCCTCCCCGAACACAGTGAGCGCGCGGGCGCGCCTCCGGCGGTGCGCGCGCGCTCACTAGGCTCGATCCCGCAGCCGCCGTCATATGACCATTGGAGGTTCAAGATCATATAGTGATCTAGGCAATGTGGTCACTTTGTGGCTAAGTATATCTGGTGAGCATGCATCTATATACTCACGTGTGGTGGAGCACTGGAATTTGTTTATCATCACATTGGATTTTGGTTTCTTGGTGATTGGATTTGACACTTTTTCTACAGGATTTCATGGATATGGACTGGATTCTTATATTTAACATATTTTATTTTCACTAATGGACTTGAGAAAATCTTTTTTTTATTATTTTTTACTAAACACAGGAGTTTATATTTGATCATGGATTTACTTTACATTATTATATTTCTTATTTTATTTATGGCATTCTTTTATTCAGTATCCATTAACACTATGTATTCACCATATATTAGTCTACTTCATTCGAATTAGAAAAAGGGTCAGCGCCCTAAGATTATTGTATGGAACATCTTTAACCACTTCAGCCCCGGAAGGATTTCCCCCTTTAGGACCAGAGCCCTTTTTGCGATTCGGCGCTGCGTCGCTTTAACTGACAATTGCGCGGTCGCGCGACGTTGTACCCAAACGAAATTTGCGTCCTTTTTTTCCCACAAATAGAGCTTTCTTTTGGTGGTATTTGATCACCTCTGCGTCATTTCTGATCGCCGCTATAAACAAAAGAAGAGCGACAATTTTGCAAAAAAAAAAAAACAAATTTCTTACTTTTTGCTAAAATACAAATCCAAAAAAAAAAACATTTTTTTTCACCGGTTTTGGCCGATTTATATTCTTCCTCATATTTGTGATAAAAAAAATCACAATCTGCGTTTATTGATTGGTTTGCGCAAAAATGGTCGTGTTTACAGACAATGAGAATTAATTTCTGGGGTTTTTATTTTTTTTTATTTTTTACTAGTAATGGCAGCGATCTGCGATTTTTAGCATCATGTAGGGCTTATACTGACCTGGTGATCTTTGTATCCTTTGCATCAATTCAGAGAGTTTAACTCAATGAATAAACTCACTGTGCAGGAAACAGAAGATGAAGCCTTTCGAATGTTCTGTTTAACCACTTCAAGACCGAGCCTGTTTTTTGGGTTCAGTTTTCACGAGTTAAAACCAGTTTTTTTTTTGCTATAAAATGACTTAGAACCCCCAAAAATGATATATCGTTTTTTTTCTAACACCCTAGAGAATAAAATGGCGGCCGTTGCAAAACTTTATGTCACACCGTATTTGCACAGCGGTCTTACAAGCGTGTTTTTTTTAAAAAAAAAAACAGTTTTATGAATTAAAAAATAAGATAACAGTAAAGTTAGGCCAATTTCTTATTTCCCATATTGTGAAAGATAATGTTACGTCGAGTAAAATGATACCCAACATGTCATGCTTCGAAATTGCGTCCGCTCGCGGAATGCGACAAACTTTGCAACATAAAAATCTCCATTGGCGACGTTT
This sequence comes from Glandirana rugosa, assembly GCA_018402905.1. Taxonomy (NCBI): domain Eukaryota; kingdom Metazoa; phylum Chordata; class Amphibia; order Anura; family Ranidae; genus Glandirana; species Glandirana rugosa. The sequence goes on from BLSH010088069.1 coordinate 344,893, forward strand.
AAAACATTCTACAGGTTAGCATTTTTGAGTTACAGAGGAGGTCTTGTGCTAGAATTATTGCTGTCACTCTAACGATCGTGGCGATACCTCACATGTGTGGTTTGAACACCGTTTTCATATGTGGGCGGGACTTACGTATGCGTTCGCTTCTGCGTGCGAGCTCGCGGGGATAGGGCGCTGTAATTTTTTTTTTAATTATTTATTTTACTTTTTAATTTTTATTTTTACACTGTTCTTTAAAAAAAAATGTGATCACTTTTAGTCCTATTACAAGAAATGTAAACATTCCTTGTAATAGAAAAAAGCATGTAAGGACCTCCTAAATATGAGATCTGGGGTTAAATAGACCTCACATCTCGTATTTACACTAAGATGCAAAAAAAAAAAAAAATGGTCCCTTTTTGGCAGTGGAATGTAGCTTGGTGTATGGAGGTCATTCGAACATAGAACAGTGTACAGGGATCAGCAGGGCAGAGGAAGATTGAGTGTCACAAGGGCAGAGGACAGGGGGTCAAGAGGGAACAGTGGGGGGGGGGCAGCATGGCACAGTAAAGTGGGTCAGGAGAGCGCAGGGTACAGTGCAGGAAGTGAGGGCAAAGTACTGGGGGGGGGGGGGTCAGGAGTGTGCACACCAGGGTGTCAGGAGGGCACAGTATGGGAGTCAGCAGGGCACAGTATGGGGTCAGGAGGGCACAGTATGGGGGTCAGGAGGGCACAATGCAGGGGTGGGAGGGCACAGTATAGGGGCTGGGAGGACACACACACAGGGCCATCTTTAAGACAGGGCAACAGGGACAGCTGCCCTGGGCCCTGTTATTGTTGTGGGGCCCAAAGCAGCTGCCTCATACTTGCCAACTATTCTGGTGACTCACCTGCAGACCCTATGTTTACATGTAAATATAACCGGCATTTATATGTAAATAGCGACAGCATTCATATGTAAATAGTAGCGTCCAGCTGCACTGATATGTAAACAAAGGTGGCATTCATATGTATATCATGCCCCCCTGAGGTCATATTCACCATCACCTATACTGGATGCTGCCCACTGGGGAGACAAAGGCCTGCTTGAAAGTCCACAGTACATGTCAGCAGATGCATGAGGGTGTCCTTGATAATTGATGGCACTGCTGTGTATCTGCTAAAGGGCAGCACATTTCTGTGGTGTCAGGAAAGCGACTTTGCGCTCCCCAGTCCATGGTGTGGAGACAGTGAGGAGATGATCTGCTGTAACCTCTAGTAACCAATCTGTGGGCAGTAATGATGTGCAGTCACCTAGAGAAACCAATCAGTGAGCAGTATTGATGTACATTAATCTCTAGCAAACAAACAAGCAGAAAGTATGTGCTGTAACCTCTAGCAACTAATCAGTGAGCCGTAATGTGTGCTGTAACATCTAGCAACCAGACAGTAAGCGGTAATGATATGCTGTAACCTCTGGCAACCAATCAAAATCATTGCTGATCTGATTCAGTAAACTGATTTTGAGTCTAGTTGCTATTTATTGTATGTCTCAGAGCAGGTGGAGAGTAAAATTGCATGGGGGGGGGGGGGGGCCCAA
>BLSH010088069.1:346463-374277 GCA_018402905.1 Glandirana rugosa
GCCCAAGAAAATATTTGCCCAGGGTCCAATCAATATTAAAGACGGCCCTGACTACTAGTACTAGCCACCAGGGCTGCTGATAGAAATTGCGGGGCCCTGTACAGACCAACTGTCAAGGCCCGCCCTCCAAGGAAATATTAGAGCTCATAACTCACAGAATTCCTGCTAAATATATAAGATAGAATTGAGTTAATAAATAAAAATGAAGATGAAATGAAAATAATATGCAGGCTAAGCTCCGGGATCAGAGAGACAGAGGGAGAGAAACAAAGTTACAGAGATAACAAACTCAGAAGCAGAGATAACATTAGAGCCAGTGCTGGGAGGAGGGGCCCATACAGAGAGGGGATTAGTGAGAGATGACTGCCTCTTTTTCCAGCAGCCAAAAGCCCAAAAGCTTGCAGCGGGGGGGGGGGGAGACCAGCTTTCAGCTGCTGGAGTAAGAGTTCTGCAATTGTCATCCATCACTAATCCCCCTCCTTGTGTGGGCCCCCTGTGTGCTTGGGCCCCTTACAAGAGGACCGGTGGTCCCACCTTATCAGCGGCCCTGCTAGCCACCACACCAGCTTGGACTGCACTTATGGGACTCGCCACATCACCAAGTGTTACTGCAGTGCTAATGGCTCCCGCTGCTATCAATCTGTCCAATAAGGAGACCAACAGTGGCTGGAACCATTGTGCTTGTGCACATAGCTGGATTAAATCAGGCTTAAGAAAAGGAAAAGGGGGGGGGTCTGGGGGGGAGCTGCAGCACAGAATCTTTTTCTCCTTAAAGTGAATTTAAACTCTTACATATACCCAGTGAAGTGAACAGCCTCAGATGATACACAGAGATGAAACAAATCTCCCTACATAAGTATTACATGCATATCTGCTGTCTTCATCTGTATATATCCTTTAGAAAGTATTCTTCACGTTAAGATGTTTTCTCTTTCTGATTAGCATTGCATGAAGCCTGGGCATACAGCCAAGAAAGTTGATTGGAGGAAAGACCCACACTCCCTCTTCTCATAGGTAGAGACTATTAGCTCTCTTCTTTGTTTAGTTCAGGGTTCTGCTCATCAGTTTATAGCTCCCTCCCCAACACCAAACTCTGGCTGCTTTTATCATATGTGAAGGAGAACTTATCAGGCCGATAACAGAAGAACGCAGCAAGAGACAGCTACGGGACACAGGGCTTTGGAGAGAGATAACAAAACATTGCAGATCTATGTGCTCAGCTCAAATTTCATGAATCGGGTTTACATCCACTTTAATGCATACCTCCCAACCTATCCTGGATTCTGCGGGACCATCCTGGGATTTCAAGAATGTCCCGTGGTCCCACGGATCTGAGCTGAAGTCCTGGAAACCACTGCTGGAACAAGTTACGGCAGTGAGCTCCACTCCATAGTCTATGCAGTGAGGATTCCTGCATTCCTGTGCTTTCTGCTTCTCCCCCCCCCCTTCTCCTTCATTCTTCTTACAGTAATTGGATGCCAGGACCACCAGCGTCCTAGCAGCCGATGACATGCTTTGCAGGTAGTGTGATCTCCCTCCGGCGGGTTCTCTTCCCATTGCTGATAGCCCCGGCTCCCTCAGCCCCTCTGGCCATGGGGTACAGGCGGCAACATCCAGCCACATGTTTTACATGCTTCCAACAAGCTTTAAAGACACAGTTGAAATGTAACCATCCGTAGACATTATTTTGAAGCAGTGGATACCAATGACAGTGGGGCCCCACCTTCTAAGACACATCCGGATAACGTTCCACAACTTTCCTTTAAAGAACATTGTGCTATAGTAGACTTAGAGGAACTTTATGATGAAAATCCAGATCATCCTGTGCTGGATCCATCAATAGGGGGTACCCATCATGTCTCACTGCGGGCTCCATCCACATTTTATCCCATTCAATCTAGGTGTGATGAGATGGGTGAATTCCAAAAAATGGTTGAATGGGATTTGTTTGACTTCGCACCCATCATCCCTAAATACATCACACGAGGATACCCTATCCAGAGAAGAGAGGGCATTGATATCCCTCATGCAAGATCCTACCATCATGATTCGTAGTGCCTATAAAGGGGGAGCAGTGGTAGTCATGGATTCAGATCAATATAGAGATGAGGCATTGAGGCAGTTAGGAGATACTCACACATGCTCTGTTCTCAAAAGGGATCCCACCAAACTCTATAAGGGCTTGCTTCAGGATTTGGTCCATAAAGGTGTAGGCATCGGTGCTTTCACCCCCAAAGAGGCGGAGGCCTTGATACCCGAGTGTCCCATCATGTCTACCTTTCATCGTGTACCCAAAGTCCATAAAGCCATTCGCCCACCTCAGGGGAGGCCAGTTGTCTCTGCCATTGGCTCCCTGAATGAGAAGTCAGGGGAATGGCTGGATAGACAGCTTCAGCCGATAGTTCATACACTGCCCGGATATCTAAGGGAAACTTACCACCTGTTACAGATTATGGATGGTCTGAGGTGGGAAACCGAATTCTTTTGGGTTTCATGTGATATGGTGGGGTTATACCCATGTATTTCCCACGAACTGGCCCTCAAAGCAGTGTCTTTTTGGTTGGAGAGATCCACCAACTTCTCCCTTGAGATTCAGCAATTCATAATAGAAGTTTTACATTATCTTTTGACCTACAATTTCTTTCTTTTTGATGGGGTGTGCTATCTCCAAAGGTGTGAGGCAGCCATGGGGGCCAAGTTTTCACCTTCTTTAGCCAACTTATACATGGCCTGGTGGGAGTGCTCCCACATCTTTGGAGATGGCAAACCCAGATTGGCTTGTACTTTAGATACATAGACGATCTGATTCTCGTCTGCCGGGCACCTTTTCCCTTTGATCATTTTCTTGAATACCTAAACACAAATTGTTTGAACTTAAGGTTTACAGGTGTTCTTGATACCACCACTATTATTTTTTTGGATGTCAGACTCACGGCCCAACGGGGCAGGGTTCTCTGTTGCCTGTACAGGAAACCCCTGTCGGGCAACAGTCTACTATATGCTAACTCTGGACATTCACAGCATACCATAAAAAGTATACCGGTGGGACTGTTCTTGCGCCTACGCGGTATCTGCAATGACCAGAGTAATTTCACTGCAGAGGCGGCGAGACTGTATGAATGTTTCCGGCAGAGGGGTTACCCCAGGTGGATGCTAAATAGGGCTTTTAACATAGCGAGCAGACAAACAGAACATCTCTCCTCAATAGGAGATCTGAGAGTAAGAGACAGGTCACACGGAAGAGACACATTAATCAGAACATCGGACAGACTACCTCTACCCCTCCGAGGAAATGTAGGGAGGGCCATTCATCCCTGGCTTTGGGATATAGTATGGAATTTAAAGCCATCAAACAGATAGTTAACAAGTATCTTCCACTACTCAACATTGATCCCATTTGTTCCCAAATTTTAGGGAATGGGATTAACATTGTAGCATGACGAGCCAAAACCATTGGGAACTATCTTTCTCCCAGTTTTTCAACCAAAAAGACATGCTAAAACCTCGCCCACTTGGCTCCACTGCAAAGGCAACTTTAAATGTGGGGTCCGTGACTGTCCGTCCTGCGCACATGTACTTCAGGGCAATACTTTCTGTTCAGTGGTGGATAATAGACAATATTTCATTGAGAAGTTTTACAACTGTAACACAAACTATATTGTGTATGCCATCACTTGCACAAAATGTCCTGCACAATATGTGGGCAGAACGATCCGGCGACTCCGGGATAGATTCAGGGAGCATCTCACTGACATCAAGAATCAGAAATCCACCAATGACGCAAGACATTTCAATAACATCCACCAGGGAAAAACCACCTCCATGGTGGTACAAGTTATTGAGAAGGTTACCTTGGGTCCACGCGGTGGAGACTTGTTCCGACTCCTCTGCAAACGAGAGGTCTTTTGGAATTATAAACTTAGAAGTAGAACCCCTAGGGGTATGAACCATGAATGGGATGTTTCTTATTACTATGATAAATAATTTATGGTCCCCCCCCCCCGTTTTTCAATATGTTACATCTCTTTTTTTGGGGGGGGGTTCCTTTTCCTTTCTCTTCTTTTCTTCTTCTCTTCTGGGTATCACAACATACGTATCAGGTCCTTTTTACTATACTACACATTAGTGTTGGTTTTGTGCATAATTATGTGTTCTTGAATGGGATTTGACATCTGGAGGATGTTTGTGGGGTGGGAGTGGACTGCTTGTCCCTCCACTTACTTAATTCTCCTTTTTCTGGTGGCACCCAGCTGAGGGGCGTCCACAAGTAATTATTTTCTCAGGCAATCATTGGACTCTGTGATTGTACTTTAAATATCTGGGCAGTGCATTTGTGTTTTAGGTTATGAGTAAGCAGACATGTAGTCTGTGAAACGCGTTACCTGCGTGTGATTTTTGTGGTTATGCCTTGTCTGCCTGATGTCACCAGCATTTTGTATCTATATTTACAATAAAAATCCAGCAGTTTTCCTTCAAGCCTCAGAGTGCGGTCAAACTTTCCTGTTAGCTGTATATCAGGCCCATGATGTCCTTGCATCAACATATCTTTAGCTTTGAAATGGAAAATTAGAGGTTTATGCCCAACATAAAATGAAATCTAAGGGATATAGCTGCAAGCCAAGAGCATATGGGCCAATTAAAATAAAACAACTCAGACACCAGCCTGCATCACCAATCTTCTGTCTTGCACAAGCTCCTGGAGGATCCTCACAACATCATCTGCATCCCTACCAGCCCTCGTGCCCCCCTGTGCTCTGGTATCCCCTATCTGCTCTATCAGGGGTTCCTGAACAAGGGCCGTAAGAGTATAGTCTGCATAGTCAGACTCCACCACCAGGTACGTGACAGAAACGGACAGCCAAGTCTGAGTCTGAGCAGGGGCCCTCTCCGCTACATGAACTGTATCACTGTGTCAGTACTTGGATGGTCTCTCTCGAGCCTTTCAACACCTGCAAGCAGGATACACCCAGCTGGAGGCCTGTGTCATGGAGTCTGCTTCTCCTGCCCCATCAGGGGTCAGCCAACTCACAATGGACTCTATGGTCTCTGTTCCCCCGGAACCCACAGTGCCCATGCCAGAACGGTTCTCAGGAGACCGTAGGGAAGACCGCTCGGTAGCGCCTGTGAACTTTACTTCAGCTTGCATCCTTGCACCTCTTTCCTGGAAACCACAAAGGTGGGGCTGGTGATCTCTCTTCTACAAGACGAGCCCCAGTCATGGGCCCACCCGCTCCTGGAACAAGGAGCGCCTGAAATATCTGACCTTTCCTGGTTCTTCCAGGCAATGGCTCGGCTATATGAAGATCCACATCAGGCGGCCACTGCCGAAGCTGCGCTCCACGTCGTCCGACAAGGCCGCCGCCCGGTGGAGGATTATGCATCGGAGTTCAGGCATTGGAGCATCGACACGGCCTGGAATGAGGCATCTCTACGTCACCAGTTTTGGCTGGGCTTAGCCGACCCCCCTGAAGGATGAGTTGGCCCATGTGGGGGGCCATCCACTCTGCAGAGGCTGATCGATCTGGTCATTCCAGCCCTCCTGGATGCTACCTCCGGACTTCCAAGTATCACTCTATCCGGCTGCACCATACCCACCTCTCCTCCTCTGAGGCAGTCGGCGCCCAAACAGCGGAGTGTGGCGCACCCGGCACTGACCTCTGAAGAGAAACAGCACCGAAGAAACCTAGGCCTCTGCCTCTATTATGGAGAGCCGGGGCACTTCATGCGGACCTGCCCTTCTAAGTTGGAGAAGTGCCTTGCCGTCTCTCCCCAACCAGTACCTGGCAATGCAGCTTACCTCACCCTCTCTCTACTTCTACAGTTCCCTGGTAGAGCCGTTACCGTCCATGCCATCTTAGACTCTGGTGCTTGCAGCTGCTTCATGGACTTAACTTTTGCTGCACAACATGGGATCCCACTGCATCCCAAAACCTGCAGGATGACAGTGCACCTGGCTGACGAAACAACCCTAAAGTCCGGTCTAGTCTCACAGGAGACCGCTCCCCTGGCCACCACAATGCTGGGAGGTCATCAAGAGCTCCTTACGCTTGATGCTATTGCCCCTCCCATCTTCCCTGTCATCCTTGGACTACCTTGGCTCCAGGCCCATAACCCCACCATTGACTGCTCTACAGGGAACGTCCAGTTCCAATCCCAGTACTGCCACGAGCACTGTCTGCCCAGGACTCCCGGAATGGGTCCTTCCCTACTATCCTTGGACCTTGACCCGGAGCCTGATGTCTGCCAAGCCATCCCCAATGTCTACCATGCTTTCTTGGACGTTTTTAACAAGAAGGGGGCTGAGGTCCTTCCTCTCCATAGACCATATGATTGCCCCATTGAGCTTCTTCCCAGTGCTGAAATCCCCTTCGGAATGATTTACCCATTTACAGAATTGGAACTCAGCACAAATCATCAAATCATATATTGAGGAGAACCTCAGTAAGGAGTTCATCCGTCCGTCCACTTCCCCAGCTGGGGCAGGTATCTTTTTCGTGGAAAAGAAAGACCATTCCCTGCGCCCATGCATAGACTACCGGGAACTCAATAAAGTTACGGTGAAGAACCGTTACCCGCTTCCGCTAGTTCTGGAATTGTTCCAGCGCCTGGGGACTGCCACGATCTTTACCAAATTGGGCCTCCGGAGAGCTTATAATCTGGTACGGATCAGAGAAAGTGATGAGTGGAAGACGGCCTTTCGTACCCGTTTCGGTCATTACGAGTACTTAGTAATGCCGTTCGGTCTGTGTAATGCTCCGGCCACATTCCAGCACTTCATAAATGATATCTTCAGGGACTTCCTCAACCTCTTTGTCATCGCTTACCTGGATGATATCCTGATCTTTTCACCCTCCCTGGAGCTTCATCGCTCTCATGTAAAACGGGTACAGGGTCACCTCCGTCAACATGGCCTTTATGCTAAACCTGAAAAGTGCGAGCAGCAAAGCATACAGTTCCTTGGACTTATCATCTCTGTCGGAGGCATCAAGATGGACCCTCAAAAGGTCTCAGCCATCTTGGACTGGCCTACTCCAGTGAATAAAAAAGGAATCCAGCGCTTCGTGGGATCCGCAAACTTTTACAGGAAGTTTATCCGGGGGTTCTCCTCCATCATCTCACCCATCACGCACTTAACCAAACAGGGTATCCCGTTCCGCTGGACTCCTGAGGCACAAACAGCCTTTGAAAAGCTCAAGGAGCTAGTAACATCCGCACCTATCCTCAAGCATCTGGATCCTACTCTCCCCTTTGTTCTGGAAGTCGATGCATCTGAGGTGGAGTTCGGGGTGATTCTCTCCCAAAGACAAGGCACCAGAGCGCTGCTACACCAGGCCAGACTCCCTTTTGTGCATGTTCAATGCACCCGAAACCCCGGTATCCCCCGATACCATACTACCTCCTGGAAGTATTTTGTTGTTACAGGAAGATGTGCTGTCACGGATCCGACAAGTTTCCCTGGGGTTGAACCCCCTTCATGGAACCCTTCTGCAGCTCAAACACGGGTTGCTCTGGCACGTTCACAAGATCTTCATGCCAGACAGCCTATGAAACTCAGTCCTGGACCTCTGCCATGACCACCGGCTCGCTGGGCACTTTGGGGTAAGCAAGACTTCTGAATTACTACAGCGCACGTTCTGGTGGCCCCAAGTTGGAAAGGACAGTAAACGCTACGTAGAGTCATGCAGTACCTGCAGCCGGTGCAAGGGGAGTAAGACTCAGGCGTGGAGTCTCCTTAAACCACTACCTGTTCCAGAGAGGCCTTGGAGCCACATATCCATGGACTTTATTGTGGAATTACCCCCTTCTGAAGGCCGATCCACCATCTTCGTGGTAGTGGACAGGATCTCCAAGATGGCCCACTTTCTCCCCATGAAGGGAACATTGCTGAAGAGACTGCCAAGATATTCATTAGGGGAAATTCAGGCTCCACGGGATACCAACAGATGTGGTATCCAACCGCAGAGTACAATTTGCATCCAAGTTTTGGAGGTCCCGTGCAGGTCCTTGAAGATTGGGCTGTCCTTGTCATCTGCCTATCACCCCCAGATGAACGGCCAGACGGAGCGTACCAACCAAATGCTGGAGCAGTACCTGTGTTGCTTTTCTTCCTTCTCCCAGGATGACTGGGTTACACTCCTACTGCTGGCTGAGTTTGCATATAATAACTCTGTCCACTCGGCCACTCTTCAATCACCGTTCTTTGCCAACTATGGCTTCCACCCTGCTTTCCTGTCCAACGCCTGCTCGGAGTGTTCGGTGCCAGCTGTGGCTGATCCATTGGAATTCTTCACCTCCAATAACAAACTCCTGCAGGAGACAATGGCATGAACACAGGCTGCTAATAAGGGCACCTTTGACAAAAAGAGATGTGGTGAATTAAACTTGGAACTGGGCAGTCAAGTATGGCTATCCACCATCAACTTAAGACTGGCATGCCTGTCTAAGAAGTTTGGTCCAAGATTCTTGGGACCCTTCCCTATCAAAAGGAAGATCAATGAGGTGGTATATGAGCTGGAGTTGCCTGAGTCATTTTGTATTTATCCTGTCTTCCATGTGTCCCTGTTAAAGCCTAAGATCTCCGATTCCTTTCTAGATCGGAAGACAGGCCCACTTGCACCAGTACTGGTTGACGAAATGGAGGAATTTGAGGTGGAATCTATTCTGGACTGCAGGAGGAGAGGTGGTGGCATCCAGTACCTGGTCAAATGGAGGGCCTATGGGCCCGAAGAGAGCTCTTGGGAGCCAGAAGAGAATTTACATGCGGAAGCTTTGATCAGGGCCTTCTGGAGAAGACACCCGGCCAAGAGAGCCCGTTTGGCCATCCGGAGGCTGCCCCTTGGAGGGGGGCAATGTTAGGAAAAGTGGCCGTTCCTGCTGCCTGTGCACATTTGTGCGCACATGTGCATGCCAATGGTGCCAAAACGGTCTATTCAGCCAGACAGCACCCTGCAGAGGATGCTGTCCGTTCTACAGCGTTCCCAGTGTGATTCCCTGGCTTGTTCCTAAAGACTTCCTGTATCTGTAATCCGGCTTTCCTGACCCTGTTTGAACTCTGCCTGCCCTGACCCTCAGCCTGCCTATGACCACGCTTCTGCCTGACCCTCTTGAACTTCAGCTGCCCGCCTGTTAACGACCCTGCCTGTACCCGACTACCCGCTTGTCTGCTCCTTCTGTACCGCACTTGCCCGCTTGTTACCGACCCGGCCTGCATCACCAATCTTCTCTTGCACGAGCTCCTGGAGGATTCTCACAACATCATCTGCATCCCTACCAGCCCTCGTGCCCCCCTGTACTCTGGAATCCCCTGTCTACTCTATCAGGGGTTCCTGAACCAGGGCCGTAAGAGAGGTTGCCCACTAGGATTGCCACATCATCCCTTTAATCCAGGACACATATGAATTACACAGGTTCTGAGGCCAATTTAATGCAGATGAGGCACCAAGTGAGTTCAATTACCACTTTAATTAGCCGCAGAACCTGTGTAATTAATGTGTGTCCTGGATTAAAGGGATGATGTGGCAACCCTATTGCCCACTGCATAGTCAGACTCCACCACCAGGTACGTGACAAGGGGCCATGCTATTGGGGGATGATGTGAAGGGGAAGCGGGTGATGTGAGGAGGGAAAAATGCATTACTTTTGGAGCAGGGGTTTGTTACTGTGAGGGGGATGGGTGATGTGAAGGGAGCAGTACTGTGTGTGGGGTGGTTGATGTGAAGGGGGCAGGGGATAATACTGAGATGGGTTGGTGTGTGGGGGGGGGGGGTTGATGATTTGGAAGGGGTGTGAGGACACTGCTGTGAATAAAGGGGGTGTTGTAACATTTGTCACGTACCTTGATGGAGAGCCTGACTTCCATAGGAGGAGACCTCTTATACAACTCTGGCTTACTGACCACTGGAGTGGAGACAGCAGTCAATGAGCACAGTGGGGTAGGAGTGCCTTGTGGAAGCCATAGAGGCTGACAGGTTTCCAGATGCAGGTGAGTGCAGGTCTACACCAGAAGAGCTGCAGATGATTACAGCTGGACACTTGGTACAGGAGGGCAGCCCTGGATACTGGATACAGCAGACTGGAGCAGATGAGACAAGCCGGGTAAATAAAGGAGCATCAGGTATATCAGACAGCAGGCAGAGAATGGTCAGGTAACAAGCAGGTAGTTCAGCTACGGTAAAGCAAGTAGTAAGAGTCCGTGAAGCAAGGTCAGGCAAGCTGGGATCAAGATGGGAGAAGGCAGGGTAGTCAGAACAAGCCGGGTCTATTCCAGATAGCAGATTACAGGTAACACAGGAACATGGCACTGTCTAAGTGCAGCTGCTTTCCTTTTAAAGGGCCATTGGCACCAATGCACTAGCAAGCGTGTGCCCCCGCACATGTGCACATGCACGCGCCAGCGTCCCATTTGGAGGATTCCTGTGGGCACCCACTCGTGCATACGCATATGCCTGTGTGATGAATTATGTCCCTGACAGGTGTGTTATGTAAACATGTAAAGGCGCTGGGGATGATGTGATGCGGGCTTGAGAGCACTACTCTAAAGCAAAAACAGTGAAGTGAAGTGGGGGACTCTGATGGGTGGGGGACAAAGGACAATGATGTAAAAACTGGATTGTGATAAAAGGGACATACAGGAGTCTGTGTGATGTAAAGAAGTCTTCACACAAACATGCGATTCGGACCTCGACTGGAAGAAAATTTTACTGATTGGACCTCCGTAAATTTTATACACAAAGCACACCAAGATTCAAGAATACACAGGACTCTTGTGTTGAGATGATATCTGCTTATCCCAGAGTTCAGCTTTAAAGTGGACCAAGTATTTTTCATGGTCAAGTCTGCTTGGGGGAAAGCTGGGATGGAATTTCCTGCTGACAATATGGTTTCCTCCAATGCATGCTGGTGGCGGCTCATTCTACATCTCCTCGCTGTAGGCACAAAATATGCAATTTGTAACACAATGTTTGTATAAAAATCATTCATAAGAACAAAGTTTGGATGCTTGATTGTGTGAACGCAGGCAACTTCACACCGTAGACAGATAGACAGATAGATAGATAGATAGATAGATAGATAGATAGATAGATAGATAGATAGATAGATAGATAGATAGATGTGACATATAGAGATGAAGCTATTGTGAGTAGATCTTTGACCATTTCAAAATTTGTCAAATTAAAACATATTGTATTTTTTTATCTACTTTTAGATGATCTAAAAAAAATGAGAAACGCCAGCCTTTCTTCATCTGAGTCAGGTAAGTTTAATTTAATAAAGTCTTAGAGGGTATAGAAAGACAAAACTTTTTCTCCTACGTTCACTGACAGACGCAGCTCTCCATTGACATGTGGGGTTATATGCACATCCTATTAGGAGTTAACTAGGCAAAGAAAGAAAGCAAGCTGGCCCCTCCCAGGGGGCTGTCCTTTCTTTCCCATATAATTCCCCTACTCTGCTCAGTACATCAGTTTTAACATGCCTAGTGCAAGGATTTGACCTGGCTCCGTTATGGGACCTGCGGTTTAGATTTTTACTACCGCTTTTTTATTTTTCATCAAGCTACATGAAGACTACTATCAAGAAGCCGGCTGGGGCATAGAGGGTTCCTGTAAAATCCTGTACTTTCCCCAGCACGGCCAACTGATCCAAGCTAGTCCCAGGCTATAGTGGGTCCTGCCGCATCGTGCCAATTCCATGCGAGCGGCCAGTGGGTGACCCCCACTTGTGCCCAGTGTCCGGATTTGATCCTGTCCAGAGGCTTGTGGCCAGCAGCATCCCTCCCCAGCTGGGGAGAAAAGTCTGTGACCGGGTGGCTACCCGCTGCGCCCATCAGGAGTGGTGAGTGAGCCCCCCTCTGCTCCTCTAGGGGCTCTGGGGTGGCCACCGGGCGTTTTTGGCATCTCTGTCTGCGCTAGCCGCTGGTAGAGGCTGGTCGCTGGGGCTCTCCTGTGTCCCTTCGTCCTCTTCCCCCTTCCCCCCCTCCCCCCCCCCACTCCGCACCCCGTTTGGCACTGTGTAGATACAGCCTAGGGCCATGCGGCGATCCGCCGCCATTTTGCGGCGGATCGCCGCCATTTAACGTAGCCGCGGCCATTTTCCATGGGATTTTCCCTCCAGTGCTGTGGCGGCCATTTTGCCGTAGCCTCGGTCCTCAGCAGCCCTTTTGCCTCTAGTGGATGTCCTCGGCGGCCATATTGGAGTCCCTGCATGCTGAGAAAACGTGCTGCTGCCGTTTTTACTTTCACTTTGCTGGGACGGTGTGGCTGGCTGCTGACGGCGCAAGCTCTCTGGCGTTCCTCAGGACATTTTTTGTGGCAAAAACAGAAAGTATAGCTGGGCTCCTGAGGGTGCTGGTGGCGGTGGGTGCAGTCCTCCTGGGTCTCCCTGGCATTCTGAGGGGCGGTGGTGTGGTTACAGTGTGGGGGTGCCGCTAGTTGTTGTCCTCACTGTGTTTGTTCAGTCTGAGTGGAGTGATGGCAGATGACCCTGCAGGGTCCTCTGAAGAGGAATCAGCAGCAGTGCAACCTGCGTTGGGGTCCCCGGTGTCCCTAGACCAGCTGAGGGCGGTGTTTGGGGAATTTCTTCCCAGGGTGGGGCCGAGCAAGGCCCCGGGGGCCCCTAAAAAGCACCCCCTCCCCCTTGTTCCTCAGGGGAGGACTCCGAAACGGAAGTGGCTTCGGGGTCACGGGGACTCCCATGGAGCTTTCTGAGGGTGAACTTGACCCCTCGGATGGTGAGGAAGACCAAGGGGCAAAGGCAGTGCACGAAAAGGCGCTGGTGTCCGCAATAATATCTGGCATCCGTGCGTCTTTGCGACTGGACCAAGATGGCGAGTCGCAGACGTCTACATATGTCTGCGGGACTGCCAGGCCTCATAGGTCACCCAGAGTTTACCCTTATGATACATTTTTTGATCATCTGATATATCAGGAATGGCAGCGTCTGCAGCATTCCTTCGCCATGCCAAAGCGTTTCGCTATCCGGTATCCCTGTGAGGATAATTTCGTAAAGAAGTGGGTGTCCCCCTCGGTGGACCCCCCGGTGGCGCGCTTGAACAAGGCGACGACTATTCCCCTGGAGGGGTCGCCGTTGTTTAAGGATCCTGCCGATAGGAGGACGGAGGCAGTGTCTAAGGCACTTTTCATCTTGGCAGGATCGGCCTTGAGACCGGCCCTGGCGTCTGCCATGGCAGCGCAATATTTGTCTGAATGTATGTCGGAGCTGCAGAATGATCTGGACTGCGGCAGAACGCTTGAGGCGTCGCAGAAAGAAGAACATGTGTTTCACGGTATTAAGTACCTGTGTGATGCAGCTCTAGACCTGCTTCCTATGTTGTCCAAAATGTCTGTTTTTGCAGTCATTATCAGACTGGTCCTCTGGTTGCGTTCGTGGTCCGGTGACTACGCATCCAAAAAAGGTCTGGCGGGCCTCCCTTTTCAGGGTGGCCGTCTCTTTGGGCCTCAGTTGGATGAAGTCATTAAGGATTTCACTGGTGGGAAGAGTACGTTTCTTCCAGGGCCTAGGCGGCGAGAATTTCGCCGCAAGCAGGGACCCGTCTCTTTGGGTCAGAAGAGGTTTTTTTCGTGCCCCTGGCGCAGCGGGCAAGGCTGCTGCAAGGGCCGGTAAAAGACCCTGGCAGCATAAAAATGAAAAAGCAGAGGATAAGCCCTCCTCTGCATGATGGGTTGCTCCCACCCTCAGCTCCTCGGGTCTTCACCAAGTTGGTGGCCCTTAGTGCTGGCGCTACTGAGGCAGAGAGGCATTGCGCTGGTAGCTTACCTCGACGACCTGCTCCTGAGAGCAGAGTCTGCCTCAGCCCTGAAGGAGAACGTAGCTATCAGCATGACCTCGTTAAGGGACTTGGGTTGGCTGATCAATCTGCAGAAGTCGACATTGACCGCGTCCTGTCACCTGGAATATCTGGGTCTGATTCTGGACACGGAGCAGGCGACGGTGTTCTTGCCTCCAGCCAAGCTGCGGTCTCTGCAATCAGCGGTGCGAACCTTGCTGTCTCAAAGGCGGTCATCATTACGGTTCTGTATGCGGGTGCTGGGGCTCATGGTGTCGGCCTTCGAGGTGGTACCTTACGCTCAGAACCACACTCGGCTACTTCAGCGAGTGATTCTGTTTCGGTGGGACAGATCCCCACTGTCTCTGGACCAGTTGATCAGCTTGGATCATTAGACCAGGGCCTCCTTGGCCTGGTGGCTTCGGGCCCCAGCCTTGACGCGGGGAAAATCATTTCTTCCCCTAACGTGGTCGATAATCACGTCGGGCGCCAGTCTGTCGGGCTGGGGGGTGTCCTGGGACATCTGTCTGCCCAGGGCCGTTGGTCGGTGCAGGAATCTCGCCTTCCGATCAATGTGCTGGAGCTAAGGGCGATCAGACTCTGCCTATCCCGCTGGACAGCGAGGTTGCAAGGGCTCCCGATTCGGGTTCAATCGGACAATGCCACAGCGGTGGCGAACCATCAAGGCGGAACGAGGAGCGTGGCAGCGGCTGCAGAAGCAGCTCTCATTCTGCGTTGGGCAGAACTTCACGTACCGGCAATCTCCGCCATCTACATTCCAGGCGTAAAAAATTGGCAGGCGGGCTTCCTCAGTCGCCAGATGCTGGATCAGGGGGAATGGTCCCTCCATCCAGAAGTGTTCAGCCAGATTTGCCACAAGTGGGGCACGCCAGACGTGGACCTCATGGCGTCTCGGTTCAACCACAAAGTAAAGACCTTTGTGTGCAGGACAAGAGACCCATTGGCAGTGGCCACAGACGCGCTCGTGGCACCTTGGGGTCGGTATCGTCTTCTGTACGCCTATCCTCCCCTCAAACTTCTCCCGCGTCTACTGCGCAAGGTAGAAGCGGAGGGAATTCCGATTATTCTGGTGGCACCGGATTGGCCTCGGCGTCCGTGGTACGCCGACGTGGTAAGAATGGTGGCAGATGTTCCCTGGCGTCTCCCACTGTAGACGATCTGCTGTCTAAGGGACCCATATTGCACCCTGCTTTACACTCGCTGGCTTTGACGGCCTGGCTATTGAGTCCCAGGTGCTGAGGGACAGGGGTGTAGATGACTCAGTGGTCCCTACCATGCTGAAAGCGCGCACGTGTACTTTGCGCAAAATTTATCATCGCACCTGGAAGGCATATATTGCCTGGTGCGAGGCGGGGGATTGGAACCCTCGCTCTTATGTGGTGTCCAGGGTCCTGACTTTTTTAAAACAGGGCCTGAACAAAAAATTGGCCTTGAATACTCTCAAGGGCCAGATATCTGCTTTGGCGATTCTTTTTCAACGCCCTCTGGCGTCACATTCATTGATTCATACATTTGTACAAGGTGTGCGCCATGTGGCTCCTCAGGTGCGGTCGCCTATGGCGCCTTGGGATTTGAATTTGGTGTTTTCAGTGCTTCAGAAGCCACCATATGAGAAGATCAGGGATATTCCCTTACAATTTTTGTCGCAGAAAGTGGCTTTCTTGGTGGCCATTACATCCGCAGGCGGGTGTCTGAGTTGTCAGCGTTGTCCTGCAGGTCTCCTTACTTGGTCCTGCATAGGGACAAGGCGGTCTTGCGCCCGCCGCCTTCTTTTTTGCCGAAGGTGGTTTCTTTTTTCCATATTAACGAAGATATTGTTCTTCCTTCGTTGTGTCCGCACCCTTTACATCCTAAGGAGATTGAGCTGCATTCCTTGGATGTCGTACGGGCCTTACGGGTGTATTTGGCGGCTACAGACTCTTTTTAGAAAACTGACGCATTGTTTGTCCTGACGGATGGTCCGCGCAAAGGATTGGCGGCCTTGTCGGCTACTGTCTCTCGTTGGATCAGACAGACTGTGACTCATGCGTATTCTGTTCGGGGCAAAGTGCAAAGCCCCAGTCACGGCTCATTCTACCCGGGCTGTTAGCACTTCCTGGGCTTTTCGACACCAGGCCTCGGTGTCACAGGTGTGCAAGGCGGCTACTTGGGCCTCGGTGCACACATTCACTAAGTTCTATAAAGTTGATGTGTCCGCATCTTCGGATGCTGCTTTTGGCTGTAAAGTTTTACAGGCGGCAGTGTAGGCACGTCTGGCGCCTCTTCAGAGGTTCTTTTGGGTACAGTTGTTGTCGTTTACCCACCCCTCTTAATGACACAGCTTTGGGACATCCCCACATGTCAATGGAGAGCTGCGTCTGTCAGTGAACGTAGGAGAAAAAGGGATTTTATTAAAAATTACCGTAAAATCCTTTTCTCATAGTTCACTGACAGACGCAGCACCCACCCCTCTGCGTTTTTTTTCGGTACGGCTTGTTACGAACTGATGTACTGAGCAGAGTAGGGGGATTATATGGGAAAGAGAGGACAGCCCCCTGGGAGGGGCCAGCTTTCTTTCTTTCTTTGCCAAGTTAACTCCTAATAGGATCTGCATATAAACCCATATGTCAATGGAGAGCTGCGTCTGTCAGTGAACTCAGAGAAAAGGATTTTACGGTAAGTTTTAATAAAATACCTTTTTTTGGACAAAATGATGAAAGGTTAGACCCCCCGCCAAACTGTTATTGCGATCTGTTATAGTTGTTTTTGGTTAACCTCTTTTTTTTCTACTGATGACTGTTGCCACTGAGAAAAAAAAAAAAAAACGAGAGGAGAAATTGCCACCAGAACAAGAGGAGAAAGTAAATCTTCCTATGTGACACTAATCTAGGAGGAGTATTTCCTTCACTTTATTAGGTCACAGCTGCCTTCCAGTGAGCTTTTCAACCTTTTTACCTTGGAGGAATCCTTGGCCAAATGTTTGAGATCTCAGGGAACCCCTAAAATAATGTTCACGTCTACATCTCACGGAACATTGATGTGGTCAGTGAGCTGTTGATATAACAACAATTATTTTTAGAAATAGCATTAAATAATAGAATCCATTTTAAAACGTACCGGTTTATTGTGAAACTCATGCTTGCTTTTGGATAATCAATTCTGGGTCAAATTGGAGATAAGCGCTGGGCCGTGACCGGATGTGAAGGGGAAAGGACATGGAAGAGAGAGCTCTGGCTTTCATGCACCATAATCCGTCGCCATCATCCTAATTCTGGGGCCATCCGAAGTGCTAAGCCGTGGTGTTGCAGACAGGGGCTTCCCCTGAACATATTGATGCCATCAAAATGCCGATCCTCCAGGAAACAGACGCCTACTAAGGTGCTTGGCTCTCCCGGGGACACACGTGCGGCGGCCATCTTGGTGCACGGAACCAATCGTGCTATACAGACAGACCCGCGGTTCATTGGCATCATGCAGCAGGACGGAGGTGAACCCTCTCAGCCAGCAGGTATGTCCGAACCCCCAGCCGTCACTTCTAACGCAGCTGTACTGGCGGCCATAGAGGCCAGTACATCCACCCTCATGGGCAGGATTGACACCCTTGCTATTGAATACAGACTTCTCAGGCAGGCCCAGGATAAAATCAAAGGTCGCGTCACTGAAGCGGAGGGCCGCATTTCTGAAGTGACAGATACTGCAGCTATTACGTCACAGCATGTTATGGAACTACAGCGTACCGTTAAAATCCTGATGGCGCGTTCTGAGGATGCCGAAAATAGGCTGAGACACAATAATGTACAGGTGGTGGGCCTCCCAGAAGGCTCAGACCCCACAGAATTTGCTGAAAAATGTTTCAAAGAGGTCCTCACTTTGCAACATGTTTCCTCTGCCTACATAGTGGAAAGGGCCCAGAGGGTCCCAACAGGCCCTAGACTGAAGGGTGCTCCGCCTAGACCATTCCTGGTTCGGTTTTTGAACTACAGAGACCTGCTGAAGCCAGGAAGAAGCAACAGATCTAGTTTGAAAATAATTCCCTGCATTTCTTCCCGGATTTTTCACTAGAGTTGCAGAGGCGTCGCCGTTCCTTTGTGGAGGCTCGCAGATGGTTGCGGGAGAAAGGGCTCAAATATAGCATGCTGTACCCTAGTAAGCTCCGGGTTGAATATCAGGGCTCTATAAAATTCTTTGAGGTCCCCTCAGATGTATCGGAGTGGCTGGACACCTTGGAGTAATGTGCTTTAATGGTGGTAAGGGTTAATGGTCTCCTGCTGACTGACAGGTATTGGCTGTCTTATACACTAACCCCTGTCTTCATATTAACTATGCAATAATTTTTGTTAGTGTCCATGCATCTGGTGCAAGTATGCCGGATATGTCACCTGGAAGAGGGCTCAATATCCTGACATTGACAATGCCACAAAATACTCCCTCAACTCAGTTTAAATGCATAATGGAATGACTGTGTACTATTATACTTCAATTTGCGTGGAATTCGATAGCTCTCAAGATCAATGGACTGTGGTTTTTCTTTTTTGTTTTTTTGCTGGAAAAACCACTCAAGTCAGCAGACTGGTTCCTTTAAACCCCCCCTCGTTCTTACTTGTGAGCGTATATGGAGTGACTGTACACAACAGCACAGTTCTAGGGTTCAAGTTTTGGGATTAAGTCCGCTTGAAGGTTATTGTGTTTTTTGTTTAATGCGGGCGAGACAGGGACGCATAGACTTTTGGTTGGGACTGTTAGGGGGGTATTAGCTTCCTGGTTGCTATGTGTGTTTTCTTTTTCTTTCTGTTCTATGTTTTCTCTACAAAAACTTTTTCCACTATTTCTGGGCAGACAGACCCACAGGTGAGCAGCGGGTCCTCTTCTGGTCCCGGAAGTAATAGTCCGCGAGAACAGGCATCTTTTTTGTGTGTTAGGCAATATATATAAGCATATTAAATGTATATGTACTCTTTGGCAATTTGTGTGGCTCTGTGCGACATTGGACTCTAATTTAAACCTAGGCCACCCCCTAGTGGCCTTTCCCATAAATGACAGTTATAGCTCCATTGTTACAGGTATCTCTTACCCTTGTGAGTGTCCTCTTCTGGTCCCGGAAGTAAGGGCCCATTCACACCTGAGCATTTTGTAGCTCAAATATGCCTGAAGCTACAAAACGCTGGAGGGGAAAAAATCAATGATTCTCTATGGAGATGGTTCACATCTCCACTCAAAAACGCCTGAAGCCAAAAGCCCTACACTCAAACTACTCCCGGAGGTATTTTTGTCGCGCGAATCGGGCATATTCCGCCATTTCTGATACTTTTCTATTGCCATAGAATCAATAGAAAAGCGTCAAACGCGCGTATTAGCGTGACATCAGTGTTTGTAAATGCCTGATGTCGCGCTATAAAACCCGCGACAAAAATCTCCAAAAATGCCGAAAACGTGTTGCCTAGGTGTGAATGCAGCCTAATAGTCCGCGAGGACAGGCATCTTTTTGTGTGTTAGGCAATATAAGCATATTAAATGTATACGTACTCTTATACGCAATTTGTGTGGCTCTGTGTGACATTGGACTCTAATTTAAACCTAGGCTACTCCCTAGTGGCCTTTCCCATAAATGACAGTTATGTCTCCATTGTTACAAGTATCTCTTACCCTTGTGAGGCCTCTAGTGGCCTTTTCTATAGGATACGGTTATGGCCCTAAATATTACTATAAACTCTTGGAAAGTCCAAGGCGAGGCCTGAATTGTAAATTTAAGAAAGCTTTGGCGTTAAAATATCTGCAGTCCCGCCACCCGCATATTATGTTCCTTCAAGAAACCCACCTCCTTGGTAGAAAAATTCTAGCACTAAAATGTCCGTGGATACACAGAGCCATACATACCACGTAGTCCTCTTATGTCGGGGGGTGTCAATCCTGTTACATAGATCATTGCCCTGCTTGGTAGAGGAGGTGATCACAGATCCGGAGGAAAGATAATTAAATGTGCTCATCTCTGTTTATTCCCATCGCCTGGCCCTGGTTAACATGTATGTTCCTCCACCTTTCTCTGGCAATATCCTATATGAGGTTATAGGCAAATTGGTGCCTCATGCTCCATTTAAACTGCTGATGGCAGGGGATTTTAACAATCTCTTGGACTACACGTTAGATACATCCAATCCTCATAGATCTCCTAATCTTGATTTGTTGAAGTGGGTGGAGGTGGCTGGGGTCACTGAGTTGTGGAGGTGGAAGCATCCCATAGAGAGGTGCTAGTCGTATTTGTCTCCGGTTTTTGCTTCCTCCTCCAGAATTGATATGGCATTTACTTGCAGCTCGAGGTGGGAGAGTCTAGGAGGGTCTGGCGTTTGTCCCCTCATTGGATCACGGGACCCACAGTGGAAGAAGTAATTCAACCTCACATGGAGTCATATTGGCATGTTAATGAGGGTTCTGCCACAAACAAGTCGAATGGGAGGCTTTTAAGGCATCCACTAGGGGGATGTATACATCTGCCATTAAAACCCTTAGGAAGGAACGTAGTAGTGTGGGCAATGCCCTGCAGGAGAGGGAACAGGAGTGCGCAAGGGAGCATGCAGAGTCACCCTCAACAGACACGTTGACCAGCTTACAATTTGCCAAGATATGGCCTCCTGCCAGCTGAGACAGAGTGCAGCTCGTATTTTTTGAAAAAGGGGACAAGAGCAGTAAGCTATTGGCTTTGTTGACTGCGGTGGACAAACACATGACAGTAATCCCCTGTATCTCTCCCTCACCTGGTGTAACCCTGACGGATAAGGTGGATATTTTACATACATTTGTATCCTTCTATAAAACATTATACTCATCTATCCCGCCATATGACGTAGGGAAGTTGTTGGGTACATTACGCCTACCTAAACTTCCTGACGAAGTTAAGGAATTCCTGGATTCTCCACTCAGGGAGGAGGAGGTCAGTGCAGCGATTGGGTCAAGGCCCAGACAGCATTCCAATTGAGTGGTATCACCAATATTCTGAGACCCTTGTCCCTAGATTACTGCAGTTATATACAGATTGTTATGAAAAGGAGAGTCTTCCTCCCGCTTTATATGAGGCCCATATAGTGCTACTGGCGAAACCTTAATTCTGAAGGACTTGGTTTAAAATTTGCAACCATTGCAGTAATCATGATTATCCTTGATTGAGTGGACATAAAATTACTTTTTTTTCACAATGAATGACATGATTAGCTTGAATTCAAACAGTCATTCATATAGAAAAATATACTTCAAACCAAACACCAATTGCGTAAAACCTTTAACTTTTAGTATCACCTGTTCTCTTCCTGTACTGTGCACATCCTGTGGACTCTTTTTTTTCCACACTCCAACAGTGGTTCTGCATTACAGGCCACTGCAATGATTATGGCAGAATCTATTAAAGTAGATCCTACTATAAATCAAGCTAAATACACACAGGAAAGGACAGTCGAGGAAGATAAACAACCACATTTAATGTAAATCTTTGGGTATTCTTACACCCTTCTGAAGCATTAGAAATATGTAAACCACCCCAAATGCAATTCAATATTACTATTGATCAGCCGCTAGTACTTTTTCTCTATTGTTTCCGATTCAACCCAATCAGAGAGAAAAAAGACTTAAATACCCATCATGCAGCATCAAAATTATTAGCTGCTCTGTTTACAATCAGTTATAACAAAAACTGTCATTACATTCATATAAACAAAGAAAATATCAACAATTAAGACAATGCAAGTTATAAATGTATGCTGTAATCTTCGTCTTTAGTTCTTGGACATCAAACCATATCAGATCAGACAGGTGGAACAACTCTGTTTAGCACTATCTAGGAACTAAACAAAATGAAAGGACTTAGTGCATTATCATTACATTTCCTACCTATAAATAAACAAATGGTTAGCACAAAACACATATTCAAAACACTTTCCAGACAAAACATATGGCCATGTTGTTTAATAAGAGTGCACTCTTTTCTACCCAAATGAGCTCATTAATTATCACCACGTGGATTTTCATTAAAGGACGTCCATCAAAAGTTGTCAATAATTCACCATGGTTAACATTCACAATATCATTTATAGGGTGTTCATCACATTATGCACAAACATTGTACATCACCAAACTAATTTTGACGTTTCTATTTCAATCTCTTGTTCAATTCCATACAGATCTACGAAACTTCTAGGAACAGATCTCTGGTTCCCTCTGTATTAATGAAAAAAATGTATAAAACAATCATTAGTGTTGTATTCTAAAGGATCACACTTCATTACAATCATCAATCAAGACAATACATGCATAGACACATTTATCTCCAGTGATCATTCACTATTGTCCTATCATATACTGTTAAGTAAAAATTATCTAAGCTTGGTCTTTACTAGTCAACTATCTTGTTCAAATGGCTTTCATTAAAGGGTAAGACCAGGTTTTTTTCTATCAGTGGGTGGAGCCTTCTCCTTTTCCATGCCCATTAGACTGCAATGGAGAACTAAACATTTAAATAATTATAATAATCATGGCTACTTTTAAGAATTTAAAGGGTGTCAGCCGCAATCAGCCTTTTCTTTCTTTGTTTAAACGGAATACTAGAGTTAGAAAGCAAAAAACTAACAATTTCAACTAGGATTGTATTTCTGCAACTTAATTAAACATTTCCCTTGGTCTTATATATCACTCACATTTGAATATTACATTTAACAGAATAAAGGTACCCTTCCTGCCCGTGAAATCCTTAATGATTTCATCCAGGGGAGCCCCAAAAAGACGGCCACCCTGAAAAGGCAGGTCCGTGAGGTCTTTCTTAGACACATGGTCACCCGACCTGCATCACAAAGGTATTGGAGACCCTGCACAAGCTGGTCCGCCAGCTGCACCGACTCTGGGGGAACCTCAAGGCCCCCCAGATCCTTGTGCAACACCGTCGCCCACTCCGTGAGCGACTGCGCCACCATAGCCGACGCCAGAGCCGGCCTCATTGCTGCCCCCGCCACCAAGAACAAGCCTTGGACACTGCTTCCGTCTGCCTATCGGCCGGATTTTTAAAGGATGGCGACCCCTCCATGGGAATGGTGGTAGCCTTGTTCAGGCGGGCCACCGGTGGGTCCACCGTGGGGGATGCCCATTTCTGTAACAGGTTATCCTCAAAGGGATAGCGCACAGAAAAGCATTTAGGCAAAGGGAAGGAATTCTGAGGACGCTGCCATTCCTTATAGACAAACTGGTCAAAATACTGGACATAAGGGAACACCTTAGGAGCCCGGGCTGGCTTACGGGACCCAAAAGCGTAAACTGCTTCCTGTGACTCCCCAGCCTGGCCCAGCCGCAGCGAATCACGGACGGCAGCAACCAGGGAGCCCACCAACGCCTTTTAGCGTGCTACCGTGGCCCCCTGTTCCTCTTCACCATCCGAGGGCTCCACCCATCAGACAGCTCCACGGGGGTCCCTGTTACCACAGAGCCCCTTTCCGGCTCCGATTCCTCCCCTGAAGATGGAGGGGGGGTTGATGTTTCCTTGTCACCCCCTACCAAGGATCGGTTCCACCTGGGCGAAAAATTCTACCATTATGGAAGTCAATTTGTCTAGGGGGACCACAGGTCCCAGTGCAGCCGGAGCTTCAGCAGACGCCTCCAGAAGGGAAACTCCCGGTTCAGCCACCATTCAGGAGACCAACCAAAAATGGGCGCCGAGTGGCAACTAGAGGCCAAAGTAGCCGCAAAATGGCGGTGGCTACAAGAAAATGGCAGCCGGTCGGCGCGACTACAACAAAATGGCGGCTGCACTTCGGGAAAATGGCGGCTGCCGCCGCATGGCCCGAAAATCGCGCAGCAGGTAGTGGGGGGGCAGGGGGGGTAAAGGAGAGGGGACCCCAGGGCCACCTGTACCCCACACCAGGGATGGGACACCCGGAAGGGGGGAGGGGGAAGTGACTCACCCTTCCAGACGGGCGTAGCGGGTGGCCATCCGTGACAGACCTGCCTCCCCTACAGGTGGGGAGGGAGCTGTCGGCCCTGCAACTCCTGGATGCGAGCTGCGGCACGGTCTCTCGGTGCGCAGGTGGGACGTTTAACCCACCGCCCCCCCCCGCACGGAACGGGGCACGATGCGGCGGACCCCGCGTACAGCTAAGGGACGGCTGTGCTGAGGAGACTTCCTGGATCTAGGATATGCAGCGTGTCTCCCAGCCGGCTACTTGATTGCATTCTTCATCAGAAGGCTTGAGCAAAAGTAAAAAGAAACCAGGTCTTACTCCTTGCACCAGGCAGAAAGAACTGAAGTGCTAGCAGGGCGGAGGGGTTATACATGAGTAAGGAACGCCCCCTGGGAGGGGCCAGCTTTGGTTTTATCTGAACTTAGTTCTGCCTAATCTACTCCTAGTAAAAGGTGCATAACCCCACATGTCAAGAATAAGAGGCTGTGTCTGTCAATGAACGTAAGAGAAAATCTCTTACCTTGGATGATTATCCTATCCCGGCCGAGCCCCCATTTGAAAGGAATTTAATACAATGACGACCACCCTATTCACCGGCTGACCAGCTGGACCCTCAGATATCTGGAGACACCAATGAGACACGTGAAGCAGGCTGTGTGTCCAAAAAATGTCTGATTTATTAAAGCGAAAAGATTTGCTTTATATTCAGTATTGAGACAAAGACAGGTATAATTACAAAACTGTGTACGTGTTCAATAACTGGTATAAACTGCTTCTACAGACTGTCTACTAGAAGTTGAATAACCTGTGACCCATAGGTGCCTTTTCAAGAGATGGTCTAGGGTGTTTGTCTGCATTCCAAGAACAAGCTAATTACAGGTTACAAGTCATGCTGGGTGGAGAACAGAATGAAATATATTTTATAGCACACGAAATGGAGCCTAAATTTAAAATGGAAACTAAGAACAAGATGGATACTTATATGCTCTTTCAAACATTACCACATTCTATGTAAATAATCTCAGACTCTATTTAACCACAACCCCTTTAAGCCACGCCCAATATTTAGCGTAATTTAAACCATGCCTACTTTTTGCCACTTTTATCGTTGCCTATGGTCCACTTTTGATTTTGCACATGGGCCCACTGTTTTTATGATACTCCCCTGCCTGGTCTGCGTCCTGGAAATCAAATCTGTTCACAGACAGCAGCCAGTGAGTACTGTTCTGCCACATTGGATTGCCCGCAGGCAGCCAGCGCCACAGCTCAACTGGATGTCGGAGCTTTGTTGTTCATGGAGGAGGGGAAGAGGACTCCGGTGGCAACCTGTAAAGCTCTGTTGAACTCCATGCCTAAGAGGGTTAAGGCAGTGCTGGAAAATAATGGTGGCCACACAAAATATTGACACTTTGGGCCCAATTTGGACATTTTCACTTAGGGGTGTACTCACTTTTGTTGTGCGGTTTAGACATTAATGGCTGTGTGTTGAGTTATTTTGAGGGGACAGCAAATTTACACTGTTATACAAGCTGTACACTCACTACTTTACATTGTAGCAAAGTGTCATTTCTTCAGTGTTGTCACATGAAAAGATAGAATAAAATATTTACAAAAATGTGAGGGGTGTACTCACTTTTGTGAGATACTGTAGCTGTACCATCCCAGCTCAGGAGGTGGGGAAGTGCTCTGGGGACTTTTTGACTTTTGACTATGCAGGTTTCCACCCGTTCTATCCTGACTGGCAGAGTCCTGGAGGGAGTGTGCAAGTGGAGGAAGGACACGAGATCTGTGCAGAGCAGATCTGTGTTGATATTAAGATCCCCCCACTGTGAAGAGAATGGTGGGAGTGAGCATGGAGGTGCGCTCTACTGGCGGGATGGTTTAATTTGCTTTTACCTCTATGCAAAGCTGTGGACTGTATTTGGTCTGAAGGGTTAAGTATACCAAAAGCCCTAGGGCCACGGGCAGGGCTAAACTTGTGTATATGATGCCTCAATATTACTGGAGCTTGGGAAGTGTGTACAATGCTTGGGGGTAATGTCACTACTGTGTTGCAGTGAACTGTGAGGCAAGAGCTTGTGTGCAAGAAGCTCAGAGGCTGCCAGGAGTCCAGAGAGAGGAGTGGGGTCTCCAATGCTGCCCGGGGACACTGAGCTGTCACTGCTGCAAGTAGATAGTGTTCAAGGATAATGCCTGCTGCTTTTGAGAGCCCTGGTGAGAGACCGCATTGCAGCTGTCACTGGTGAGAGACCGCATGGCAGCTGTCACTGGTGAGAGACCGCATTGCAGTTGTCACTGGTGAGAGACCGCATGGCAGCTGTCACTGGTGAGAGACCGCATGGCAGCTGTCACTGGTGAGAGACCGCATGGCAGCTGTCACTGGTGAGAGACCGCATGGCAGCGGTCACTGGTGAGAGACCGAATGGCAGCTGTCACTGGTGAGAGACCGCATTGCAGCTGTTACTGGTGAGATAGTGAATGCCTGCTGTCCCTGGTGAGAGATCGCATGGCTGCTCTTACTGGTGTTGCTGCTGGGAAGAGACCACATCGCTGCTGTTACTGGGGTTGCTTCGGCCGAGAGACTGCACCGCTGGTGTTACTGGTGAGAAAATATTTAATTTGTTTAAAGTGGATGTAAACCCTCACACATACCCAGTGAAGTGAACAGCCTCAAATGATACACAGAGATGAAACAAATCTCCCTAAGTTTTACATCTATATCCGCTGTCTTCAGCTTTATATATTCTTTAGAAAGTTCAGATCGCGGCAAGCTCTCTGCTAATCTATTTATAGCAACCTCCCCCGACACAAATTTCAGCCTGGTTTTAGCTCCTGTGTCGGAGAACGTGTCAGAAGTTATCATGCTGATAACAGAAGAATGAAGCAGGAGAAAGCCAGGGGACTTGGTGCTTTGAAGAGAGATAAGAAAACGTTGCAGATATATGTGCCCAGCTCAAATTTCATGAATCGGGTTTACATCCACTTTAACCAAAAATTGTTTGTGTTTTCATTTTATTTATTTCCATAAAAAGGCCCACCAAAACCCTCAGCACCAGGCGCATTATGTTCTTACTCCAGGCCTGCATGCAGGAGCTGCTAACTTCCAGTTCTTCTGACTTCTCATTTACCTGCTGCACCCTCCACCTGGATGGTTTATAAAGTATGTTTTCAAATGTGCCGAGAAAGGTCTGGCTGCTACAGGCAAATCTGTGCATAATAAATATGCCCCTGCATCATGCATCACTAGATCAATTGATTTTGAGAATTGTTAAGGGAGAATGCCTAACATAAAAGGAGATTGCTCGTCTCTGCAAGCCACAGTATATGGGCCAGTCAAACTAAATAAAACAACTCAGCAGGCAAAATGAAAAACCGGCAACTAAAAAAGTCAGTTTTGCCGCATTTTGCATGCCGCGTTTATCCGCGTTTTGCGTCTAGGTGCATTTTTTTTTTAAAATGGAAACTCCTGTAAACGAAACGCCCCTAGACGCAATTTGCCGCGGTTAAGTGCGTTTACAAGCTGTTACAGGAATTTGGCGTTTCAAATGCCTCTGAACTTCCATTTGGAACCCATTTTTTTGTGTTCCAAAAAAAGTTTCTAAACTCAACTGCCAGGAAACAAAATGACCCTGTGTAAATGTACTGATAAGATAACATAAAGGAGATTTCAGGGGCAGCTGAAAAAAATGCCCAACTACTCCTAAATGTCCGTTTATCAGCAGCAGTGTACATGAGGACCATAGACTTTATTTTTAGAGGTTTTAAAGGTTAGTTTTTTTGTTTTTTTTAAATAACAAACATGTTATACTTACCTGCTCTGTGCAAGTGCCCCCCATGGAGAGCCGCATTCCATGGGAGCACCTGTGCGGGCGCGCTCCCGAGTCCTGCTGCTGCGTCCATTGACACAGACAGCAGGACTCGGCCCCACCCCTAGCTCCCGTGTCACTGGATTTGGTTGACAGCAGTGGGAGTGGCTCCCGCTGCTATCAATCTATCCAATGAGGACCGAGACAGCGGCTGGAGCTGCTGTGCTCGTCCCCGTCGCTGGAACGATCGGGTTCAGGTAAGTAAAAGGGGGGCTCTGGGGGGGGGGGGGGGC
>BLSH010088069.1:381863-395330 GCA_018402905.1 Glandirana rugosa
GAGGCTAGCCCAGAGGAAACCGTTTAAGGCCTTCGCTGTAGTGTTGCAGTGCAGGCCAAATTCGTCGCCGATTGCCGCGGTCAAAAATTTTTTTCCTGTCATAACTCTTAGCGGCAAAAACCACTAGACTTATGACACTTCATATTTCCTCCCTACCCCCCAGTCGGGAGGTATTTATCAGGGACAGTGGTGTATAATGATAGTGTTCCCTACAAATGTAAGGAACACTATCGTTATTTTAACTAGGCGGTGGGTCAGCCTGACCCACGGCACTACCGATCGCTGCGATGCGCGCCCCCAGGGGCGCGCGATCGCGGATTATCCTGAGGACGTCAATAGACGTCCAGTCAGGATAATAAACCACCCGCCCGGACGTCATTTGTCAATGCGCCGGGTGGGAAGTGGTTAAAAAAAAAAAATTCTGATCAATTTTATTGCTATCACAAGGAATGTAAACATCCCTTGTGATAGTAATATGTGGTGACAGGGACTATTTATGGAGGGCTGACCCCCCATCCCTCCTTTATACTTCACAGTATTCAGATCACCAAAAACGGCGATTCTCAATACTGTCCTTTTTTTAAAAACTGGCGCCGTTAGCCGCTGCTTAAACCGGACGTGACGTTGTGATGTCGCTTCCGGAATTTGCCAAAGGAGACCCGATCGGAGTCGATTCTGGCTTCTATCGGGTCTCCTTCTAGCCGGCGGACGCGCCAGATCGTCGCTCCGGTCTCCCGGTGGGACGAGAGGCCGGAAAAGAGTGGCGGAAGGCGTCAGGAGGGGGGTGTCCCCTCCCGCCCCCGGAATAACGGCCGAGCGGCTCCTGAGCCGGATCGGTCGTTATCCCCAGATAGCTGACCGTCCATTCTAAAAAACCGATACCGGGGTATAGCCTGCGGCTGCAGGCTACATCCCAGTACAGCCACTCAAAACCAACCGCCGCCTATTTACGGCGCTGGTCGGGAAGTGGTTATACAGCCCACTTCCTGTTTCTTGTCTGGTCATTAGCCTAGGCTTATGACATCATGCACAGCGCTCTCTCTCTCTCTCACTCTGAGAGTTTGGGGGTTACCGTGTAGCGCTTGTTTTGACTTAAATTAATATACCACAACCCTGAATGATGGGTGATGTATAAAAAGATTATGTGCATAAAACCAAGTATATATAAAACTCAGATATACCTACAAAACAAATATATAGATGTATTTCCAGAGAGATGGGGTGGACCTTGAGGTTCAGTGACCCTCTCACCTGGAGTACATCCAAAAAAATACCTATTGTGTGAACAACAGATTAATAAAGTGCATAGATCAATCATTTCAAGTGAAGTAATGATGTAAAAAAAGTATAGGTTGCCACTATAGACCACAAAAAGTTCAATAATCAAAGTTCATATAAATCCTCAAGGTGACATGGAGAATCCTTAGGTATAGGGTTGTAGCCTCTATGGATCCCTGAAATAGATGTGGGACACCACCACCAGAAAAAAATGAAGGCTTACCAGACCGCCAACAAAAGTGCGCCTCAGATGGATCAACCATAAGGACCTCTCCAGGAAGAGCTGGACCCGGCTTTAGTCCTATGTTGGTATCACAGGATGAATACACCTATTCCTGGTATGACCTTTTCCAAGATTACTTAAAGTGGTGGTCTCCACTGTCCTTTATCTCCAGACCAGTGTTGCCAACCACCAGTAAATTTACTGACAGTTCGTAAAAATCTGTGATTTTTACAACTGTCTATAAATATCAAGGTCTGATAATTTGTCATGCTGTGCTAACTTTTTAAGTGTAAACCAGGCAAACTACTTGATATGGGTATTGTCAGTGTTTCCATGTTGTGTTTAAATATCAATTGTCTTAGTTTTTAATAGGAGTTCAGTTATTTTTCAGTTTGCCAGTAAAAAATGTGCTCCGCCAGTAAATTTTACTTGTTTTGCCAGTAAAAAACATTGCGGGAGGTTGGCAACACTGCTCCAGACGCTCTCACACCAAATCCAAAAGGGTAGAGAAAACCTCACATAGTGTGAATCCGTTTAAAATAGGTTTATTAAAAAGAAAGTATTGCACTTACATCTAATCTGTAAACAACAAGCTCATCTCAATATCAGTCAAATACAGCGCAAAAGCATAGGGCCAGCAGTCACCCAACATGTTTCATCCTCATGGACATCATCTGAGAGTTTGCCAGGAAGGGAGGGGGGATGAGTCATAAGAGAGCCAATGAGAGCTGCAGAGCCGGAGGTGTGTATCTGTGTGTCTGTGTAAACGAGGAAGTGAACAGGCAGCAGCTTCAGCTGCCCACAGTTAAAATGGCTGCAGCCAGACTCAGTGGAGGGAGATTTCTGCAGCATATTTAGCAAGTACAGAATCACAGCATATATAAAATAATATGCAAAGCGGTTGGAGGGAAGCTTCAGAATGGCAAAGATGTTTTAATTACAAATTATGTGAGAGGACTGCAGTTCCTCTTTAAAGGTTTGCAAAAGATCCAACACAGTTGTTTTAGAGATGAGCCTTTGCAAGCCCGGTTATCATTATTATTACAGGTATTTATGTAGCACCAACAAATTACACAGCACTTACAAGGGCAGAGAGCATCAGTGACCAGTTTTCACATTGGATTACTGAACAGACCTGAAAAGCCACAGTCTGTGCTTGTGGTCATAGGGATAAGGTGGTGTATAGGCCTAGGACTTCCTTTTTCTTAAGGTAGTACCCAGTTTAAATTGCCATCCCTGCTTGTGTTTGGTTCACCAGGCCAGGGATGGGTTTTCTAGGAAGATTTGAAGAAGGTAGGAAGCCTATGGCCATTCTAACCCTATATTTTTGCTGCTGCCTGCCCTTCCCCTTATATCGTGGAAGGGCGAGCAGCCTTTATACCTTTGCAGAGGGACAAGGTAAGGTTTAGGCCCAAGACTTCCTTTTTTTTTTTTAAAACATAGTACACAGTTTGCAGTGTCATCCCTGCCACCCTACCAACAGAGAGACAGCATTACAAGGAAAAACAACTAAAAATGTAAATACAAATGTAAATAATAGACTTTTAAAAAAGTCCCTTTCTTTTTAACTTTTTTATCATGAATAAGTCTTCATTAAAAAATATTAATATAAAAACAGCCATCCAAGGTTGGTCTTATTTCACTCATATATTGCTACCTTTTGTGTTTATAGAAATAACTGAAGTTGAATAAAACAATCTTAGTTTCTTGTACACCGGATTTCCAGGAAATACAACTTCAATTGGGAAATTACTGTTATATGATGTTCCATAAGCTTAGCTAGCACCCCAGCATTCCTCCTCACCGCCAGCACCCCAAACCTCCCGCTTTTCATCATTTTTCATCACAGCCAGCACCCCAACCCTCCCGCTTTTCATCACAGCCAGCACCCCAACCCTCCCGCTTTTCATCACAGCCAGCACCCCAACCCTCCCACTTTTCATCACCGCCAGCACCCCAACCCTCCCACTTTTCATCACTGCCAGCACCCCAACCCTCCCGCTTTTCATCACAGCCAGCACCCCAAAACTCCTCCTTCTCACCACCAGAACCCCAACACTCCTCCTCCTCAATGACAGCAACCCAACAAGCCTTTCCAGCACCAACATGCCAGCACTCCCCAACGCCAGCACTACAACCCTCCTCCACAGCCAGCACCCCCAATCCTCCTCCTTCCTACTGCTAGCACCCCAACACCCCTCACTGTCAGCACCCCAACCATCCTCCTCCCCAACGCCGGTACCACAACCCTCAATCTCACAGCCAGCACCCCAAACCTCCTCAATGCCAGAACCCCAAACCTCCTCCTCCTCCCTTAGTGGGATTGGTAGAAAAGAAGGAGGACAATGGCACTAGAAAGGAAAGTGGCTGCCCTGTGCCCTCGAGGAAAAGGGTGCATTTCCAGTCCCCTAAAAATTGGCTGGAAGAGTAGGGTGCATTAACAGTCCTGAAAAAAAAAAAAAAAAGAGGCAACTATGTGCCCTTGAGGAGGAGGAAAAGGATGTATTACCCGGCACTCTAAAAGAAAGTGGCTATAAGCTCTGGAAGAGGAGTGAACCTTTTGCTGCCAACTTGTGTCATTGAGGTGCTGTGCCCACCAAGCTCTGTGGTGCAGGGTCATTTATTTCCCAAAGCATGTGGTACCCAAAAGGCTAGTACTTTTATCATAGCTGACATGTTGCAGGAAGGGACTGCAGGCCACAACGGTGCTCTCGGCAGCAGATGTGTCAAAAAAGGCCCACATAGTAGAGGTTTTTATTTCTGTTAGACATGTGCAGAACAAAAATTGTTTTTTCATTTAGTTTTGACTCGTTATTTACATAAATTTGTTTAGTTTAATTCTTTAACCACTTGTCTTTAGGTGGACGTCATATGACGTCGCTACCTTTGAGTGGTGATATCTGAATGGTGCCTACAGCTGCAGGCACCATTCAGATACCCTTTTCTCTTACGTTCATTGACAGACGCAGCCTCTTAATATTGACATGTGGGGTTTATGCACCTTTTACTAGGAGTAGACTAGGCAGAACGAAGTTCAGAAAAAAAGCAAAGCTGGCCATCCTCACTCAGTGTATAACCCCTCCACCCTGCAAAGCACACCAGTTTTTTCTGCCTAGTGCAAGGAGTTAGACCTGGTTCTCTGCTGGGATCTGCGGTTCCCCAATTTTTTCTTTTTACTTTTGCTCAAGCTATCTGATGGATGTCGTAGATCCTGGAAGTCTCCCCAGCACGGCCGACGGATGTGAGCCGTCCCTTAGCTGACGCGGGGTCTGCCGCATTGTGCCCCGTTCCGTGCGGGGGGCCAGTGGGTTAAACGTCATTTTGCGGTTACTTTGGCCTCTAGTGGCCGCTCGGCGGCCATTTTTGGTTGGTCTCCTGCATAAGAACAGTGTGTGCTTTTGCAGCAGTTTCTCTCTTCCTGATCAGTGCTCTCATGCATGGGACAGCAGCAGCTTCTACACTACAGCAGCAGCAGCAGGAGTGGCAGAGCGCAGTACAGCAAGTATAGCTGGCTTCTTCCTGGGGTGTTGGTGGCGGTGGTGTGGGTCCTCTTGGGTATTCCCGGTTGCTCTGTGGGGGCTATTTGAGGGGTGTTTCTGTGGGGACGTTTGGCCTGTAGGCCTTCCTAGGTGTCCCCGGGATGGCGCAATGGCAGCTGAACCGGCAATTTCTCCTCCGGAGGTGTCCGCTGATGATCAGGCTGCGCTGGAACCTGTGGTCCCCCTAGACAAATTGACTTCCATTTTGGAAGACTTTTTCGCCCGGGTGGAACGATCCGTGGTAGGGGGTGGCGAGAAAGCGCCCACCCCCTCCTCCATCTTCAGGGGAGGAATCGGAGCCGGAAGGGGGCTCTGTGGTCACAGGGACCCCCCATGGAACTGTCGGACAGGGAACTGGAGCCCTCGGATGGTGAGGAGGATCAGGGGGCCTCAGTAGCACGCGAAAAGGCATTGGAGGGCTCCCTGGTCGCAGCCGTCCGTGATTCACTGCGGCTGGGCCAGGCTGGGAAGTCACAAGAGACGGTTTACGCTTTTGGGTCCCGTAAGCCAGCCCAGGCACCTAAGGTGTTCCCTTATGTCCAGTATTTTGACCAGTTTGTCTATAAGGAATGGCAGTGTCCTCAGAATTCCTTCACCCTGCCAAAACGTTTTTCTGCGCGCTATCCTTTTGAGGACAGCCTATTACAGAAATGGGCATCCCCTGTGGTAGACCCACCGATGGCCCACCTGAACAAGGCTACCACTATTCCCATGGAGGGGTCGCCATCCTCTAAGGACTCGGCCGATAGGCGGACGGAAGCAGTGTCCAAGGCGTTGTTCTTGGTGGTGGGGGCAGCCATGAGGCCGGCTCTGGCGTCGGCTATGGTGGCGCAGTCGCTCACGGAGTGGGCGACGGTGTTGCACAAGAATCTGTGGGGCCTTGGGGTCCCCACAGAGTCCGTGCAGCTGGAGGACCAGCTTGTGCATGGTCTTCGATACCTTTGAGATGCGGCCCTGGACTTAGTCCCGATGCTGTCAAAAATGTCAGTTTTTGCGGCATTATTAGGCGGCTGCTGTGGCTGCGGTGCTGGTCGGGTGACCATGCGTCTAAGAAGGGCCTCACGGACCTGCCTTTTCAGGGCGGCCGTCTTTTTGGGGCTCCCATGGATGAAATCATTAAGGATTTCATGGGGGGGAAGAGTACTTTCCTTCTGGAACCCAAGCGGCGGGAACATCGCCGAAAACAGGGCTCTTCATTCTCTAACCAGAAACGTTTTTTTTCCTGCACCCAGTTCAGTGGGCAAGGGCTCCCGGCCCGGCAAGGCTGCCGCAGGGACCAGTGGCCCTGGCAGCGCAAGTCCGAAAAGATGGAGGAAAATCCTTCCTCCGCATGATGGGTTGCCACCGCCCGACTCTTGGGTGGGGGGTGCGGCTTCTGGGGTTCGCGGACCGGTGGAACGCCCGCATCTTGGACCTTTGGGTGCGAGAAGTGGTGTCCTCCGGGTACAAGATAGTGGTCCGTACCCTACCCCCAGACAGGTTCTTTCCATCAAATCTGAGACTCCCTCCGGGGCGTCGGCAAGCTCTGTTAGGGGCTGTTCAGACTCTGTCCGAACAGGGGGTGATTGTGCCGGTCCCTCCTGCAGAACGTTTCCGGGGGTTCTACTCAAACCTCTTTGCGAATTCTGCTGTCATGACGGTGGTCTTCCTTACGTTTTTGCATGTGGGTGTTGAGGCTCATGGTCTCGGCCTTCGAGGCAATACCATACGCCCAGAGTCACACCCGGCTCCTGCAGCGGGCGATTGCTGCAGTGGGACAAGTCTCCCCTGTCTCTGGATCGGATGATCAGGTTGGATCATCAGACCAGGGGGTCATTGGCCTGGTGGCTTCGGGCCCCGGCACTAACTTTGGGGAAGTCGTTTCTTCCCCTGGAATGGTCGATTGTCACGACAGACGCCAGCCTATCGGGCTGGGGAGGGGTCCTGGGGCGGTTATCTGCCCAGGGCCAATGGTCGGCGCAGGAATCTTGCCTTCCGATCAATGTGTTGGATCTACGGGCGATCAGGCTCTGCCTCTCCCACTGGTCGGGGAGGCTGCGCGGCCGCCCGGTTCGGGTTCAGTCGGACAACGCCACGGCAGTGGCGTATGTGGACCATCAGGGCGGAATGAAGAGCTTGGCAGCAGCTGCGGAAGTGGCCCACATTCTGAGGTGGGCAGAACTTCACGTGCCAGCAATCTCCGCCATTTATATTCTGGGCGTAGAAAATTGGCAGGCGGACTTTCTCAGTCACCAGACTCTGGATCAGGGAGAGTGGTCCCGGCACCCAGAAGTGTTCCGCCAGATTTGCCAAAGGTGGGGCACACCAGATGTGGACCTGCTAGCGTCCCGGTTCTATCGCAAGGTGCAGACCTTTGTGTGCAGGACAAGAGATCTGTTGGCAGATGCCCTTGTGGCCCCTTGGTCTCGGTACCGGCTTCTGTATGCCTTTCCCCCTCTCAAGCTTCTACCGTGACTGCTGCACAGGATAGAAGTGGAGGGAATCCCGACAATCCTAGTGGCTCCAGATTGGCCTCGGCGTCCTTGGTACGCCGACGTGGTGCGGATGGTAACAGATGTTCCCTGGCGGCTCCCGCTTCGAAAGGATCTGCTGTCGCAGGGACCCATCCTGCACCCTGCTTTACTGTCGCTGGCTTTGACGGCCCTGCTATTGAGTCCCAGGTTTTGAGGGATAGGGGAGTCAGTGATCCCCACCATGCTTAAGCCGCGCAAGTCCACTTCGCGCAAGATTTATTATCGCACCTGGAAGGCTTACATTTCTTGGTGCGAGGTGGGGGGCTGGAAACCCCGTTTTTTTTCGGTGACTCGGGTGCTGGCCTTTCTTCAACAAGGCCTGGATCACAAGTTGGCATTGAGTACAATCAAGGGGCAGATTTCTGCTTTGGCAGTTCTGTTTCAGCGTCCGTTAGCGACGCATTCTTTGATTCGTACATTTGTACAGGGTGTATGTCATGTGGCCCCTCAGGTACGGTTGCTTTGGCGTCGTGGAATTTGAACTTGGTACTCTCGGAACTGCAGAAACCGCCATATGAAAAGATCAGGGACATTTCCTTGCAGCTGCTCTCGCAAAAGGTGGCCTTTTTAGTGGCCATCACATCTGCTAGACGGGTGTCTGAATTGGCGGCTTTGTCATGTAGGATTCCCTACTTGGTGCTACATAAAGATAAGGCGGTGCTACGCCCTTCTTCTTTTCTACCGAAGGTGTTTTCCTTTTCTCACATTAATAAGGACAGTGTCCTCCCTTCGTTGTGCCTGCGCCGTCACATCCTAAGGAGATTGCCTTGCATTCCTTGAATGTAGTGAGGGCCCTGCGGGTGTATTTGTCAGGTCGGATGCGCTTTTTGTGCTGACGGATGGTATCCCGTTGGATCAGACAGACTGTGACCCATGGGTATGCTGTTCGGGGGCAAGTACCCCCTTTTCCGGTCACTTCCTGGGCTTTCCGACATCAAGCGTCGGTATCTCAGGTGTGCAAGGCCACCACTTGGACCTCTGTGCACACTTTCTCTAAGTTTTACAAAGTTGATGTGTCAACATCTGCGAATGCTGCTTTTGACCGCAAAGTTTTGCAAGCGGCGGTGTAGGCGCGGCTAGTGCCTCCCGGAAATTTCTGTTGGGTACAGTTGTTTTTGTTTACCCACCCCTCTTTGGTTTGACACTGCTTTGGGACGTCCCCACGTGCCAATAATAAGAGGCTGCGTCTGTCAATGAACGTAAGAGAAAATAGGATTTTTTGACTTACCATAAAATCCTTTTCTCTGAGTTCATTGACAGACGCAGCACCCACCCCTCTGTGGTTGAGTTTGTACTGTTTGTTACGAACTGGTGTGCTTTGCAGAGTGGAGGGGTTATACATGAGTGAGGATGGCCCCCTGGGAGGGGCCAGCTTTGCTTTTTTTCTGATATTCATTCTACCTAGTCTACTCCTAGTAAAAGGTGCATCTGTCAATGAACTCAGAGAAAAGGATTTTACGGTAAGTCAAAAAGTCCTATTTTTTCCTCCTGGCGATTCCCAGTCAGATAAAAGTGGTCTTAGCGGCGGGTTCGCAGCGAGATCACTTTTATCAGCGGCGGGAGACGTGCCCCCCCTCCCGCCGCTTTCCCGTCATCTCCGCCGCTTGCTGGACCCGCCAACAGCGGCGGAGATGATCTCGGATTTTAGTGTAAATATGAGATCTGAGGTCTTTTTGACCCCCAGATCTCATATTTAAGAGGACCTGTCATGCTTTTTTCTATTACAAGGAATGTTTACATTTCTTGTAATAGGAATAAAAGTGATCAATTTTTAAAAAAAAAAAGAACAGTGTAAAAATAAAAAGTAAAATAAATAATAAAAAAAAATAAAAATGTAAAGCTCCCCGTCCCCGCGAGCTGCGCACAGAAGCGAACGCATACATAAGTCCCGCCCACATATGAAAACGGTGTTCAAACCACACATGTGAGGTATCGCCGAAACCATTAGAGCGAGAGCGATAATTTTAGCACTAGACCTCCTCTGTAACGCAAAACTGCTAACCTGTAGAATTTTTTAAATGTCGCCAATGGAGATTTTTATGTTGCAAAGTTTGTTGCCATTCCGCGAGTGGACGCAATTTTGAAGCATGACATGTTGGGTATCATTTTACTCGGCGTAACATTATCTTTCACAATATGGAAAAAAATTGGCCTAACTTTACTGTTTTCTTATTTTTTAACTACAAAAACTGAATTTATTCCAAAAAAAAGCACGCTTGGAAGACCGCTGTGCAAATACGGTGTGACATAAAATTTTACAATGACCGCCATTTTATTCTCTAAAAAAATATATAATGTTTGGGGGTTCTAAGTAATTTTATAGAAAAAAAACCTGTTTTTAACTTGTAAACACCGAACCCAAAAAACAGGCTTGGTATTGAGGTGGTTAATTTGTTTTTGGAATTTGTTTAGTTTATTCGAATACGAATCGATTTAAATTTTCCGAATTCAGTCAAATTGAACTCAATTTGATTGAATTCGGAAAGTTTGATTTGATTCAAATTTGAATTCATTTTCAGTTCGAATCAAATTCCATTCAAAATCTAATTTATTCTATTCAAAATTCGAATTTGGAAGACGGTTATATTCTTTCTATTCCATTCTATTATATTGTGTTTTCTATTCTATTCTTTTACTTTCTGTTCTATTCTTTTCCATTATACTCTATTCTTTTCTATTCAAATTCAAATGTATTCTGCTCAAAATTAAAATTTCAGAAATATTGTTATATTCTATTCTATTCTTCCATTCTTTTCTATTCTATTATTTTATTTTCTATTCTATTTTTTTCTATTCTTTTTTAATTCAAATTTATTCTATTCAAAATTAGGAAGATGTTTAGTTTTTCTATTCTATTGTTTTTTTTCTATTCTAGTCAATTCTATTTGTTTATCTTCTATTCTATTTGAATTCAATGTTATTTTATTCGAATTTTGGGAAATGGTTATATTCTTTCATATTCTGTTCTATTGTTTTATGAAATATATTCTATTCTTTTTTCTATTCTATTGTATTCAAATTTAGTCTATTTGATATTCGAATTTCAGAAGATGGTTATATTCTATTTTATTCTATCCTATTTTTTATTATTTTCTATTCCATTCCTTTATTTTATATTCTATTTTATTCTATTCTTTTATTTTCTATTCCATTTTGTTCTGTTTTACTCTATTATTTTATTTTCTATTCTATCCCTTTATTTTCTATAAATATTTTCTATTCTTTTACTTTGTATTCTGTTTTGTTTTA
This sequence comes from Glandirana rugosa, assembly GCA_018402905.1. Taxonomy (NCBI): domain Eukaryota; kingdom Metazoa; phylum Chordata; class Amphibia; order Anura; family Ranidae; genus Glandirana; species Glandirana rugosa. The sequence continues at coordinate 392,666 of BLSH010088069.1, forward strand.
CTCTATTATGTTCTATTCTTTTCTTTTTCTATTATATTATATTATTTTCTACTCTATTCCTTCATTTTCTATTCTATTTTATGCTCTTTGGAAATTAGATTAGAAAACTATTCGAATTTGATTTGAATGTGATTTGAAAACGATTCAAATTTGATATATTTAATTCGAATTTCGTCTGAAATTGTGTTTCGTTATTTCGGATTTGTTTAAATTCTTTACTATTGTAATTCAGAAATTTGTGCATATCGAACCTTACATTTTGGGGTAGGGTTCGGGTCGAACCCTGATTTTGTATATTTGAAGGCTGCTCACATCTGTAGGACTTAAATGTTAGTATGCTACTACACTGTATTAACATCCGAGAAATATGCCACAAGCTGCTTGATGGTGGGTAAAGTAAAAGTATTATTGCAGGGCAAGCAAAATGCAATGCACAGAGCAATAAACAAGGCATTGAATAGGTTAGATTAATAATGGCAATATTAGCCTCACCTAAGGCCATTGACTTACACCACAAAAAGGCTAAACCTCATCAAACTACTGTATGTTGTAGTATACACAGCGTTAGTAAACACAGCATCAACCATGAAAGCATGAATGGCACAAAGAAAAGTTTCACTGTACCTTCTGAAAATAGCTAGCAAAAAACTGTCACAGAGTACACTCTATGCATACACCCTTAGGAGTGAGTATAAAGTACCTGGCGCCTTAATTGGCAGATATAAGCTGGCTAACGTTGGAGCCCATCTGTACAGTGGTGAACGTGTTTCTGTCTCTTTAAGGCTGTCCACAATAGATGGCTGTTGGGCTACTAAGTAAGGGAAGTCTCTACTGCCATTAAAAGCGGGTAGTAGGGGATAAGCACAGTTGGTTCTGCTCACCACTTCAGATGCCCAACGGATCTGATCTAGACCATTTGGCAGTCTGTTTTCCTCTGAGATCAGAAACTCCCCCTCCCAGTATCTAAGTCCTCAGAAGGCTCTGTTTCTCATTCTGGTCCTCACAGGCTGTGTCCTCTGGCTCTAAGGACACAGCATGGATACACAGATCCGGTTCTCGCACACTGGGCTCTACCCTCTGTGTAGGCATGCACAGCAACAGGTCTGCACACACTGGTTTCCCGCACTGCCTGCCCCGATCTCTGCAGGATTGCCCCTGTGTGCAGGGATTTGTGTCTCTTGTAGTTCCACAGCCCATTTAATTGGGACTACAAGGACTACATATCCCATGATCCTTTATGGCTGTCTTATCCAATCTCCTCCTCACAGACTCTACGCTTCTGCTGATTTGATTGGGGGGGGGGATTGAAGGAGCGAGTGGGGGGGGGGATTTCTCACAGCCGCTCTGCAATCAGAGGAGCACAACAGCTCTGTACACAGCAGCCCGGCAGGAGGTGGAAAGTTTGCGCACGAGTAAATCCAGCTTCGAGTAATCCCCTTATCTTTTTTCAGTAAGAGAAAGACCAACTAAGTGAGAAAAAGGAGATGTTTCATCCCAGTGCTGTGTGAGTGACAGGTAATTTCCTTATCTTCTGCACGGAGCAGAAAAAGCTTCACACCCCCCCCCCCCCCTCCCTCCAGCTGTCCCAGGATTGGCTGCTCCACACCTCAGCATGATTGGGCATGCTGAAGTCATGTGGTGTCTTTCCTGAGTTTTATGAGACAGTATGTGTCTCAAAACATCAGACCCCTGATGTCTCACTTTTGAGACAGAGAAAGGGACTGAGGACAAATCTATCAGTCCCTTTCTCTGCAGCCTCAATTGCATAGAATGAATGAACAGAAATAGCTCTGTACAGAGCTTCCCGTTCATTCATAAACTGAAACATAGTAAACACAGTATTCCCCAGCTATGAATGAAAAAAAAACAAGGAAGAGGCCAGTAGATGACCCCTGTATGTACGCCCCCTGCTTAAGACCTTATCTTCTCAAATGCTTTAAATAGCCTCTGAGCATGCCCCTCCAAGGTAGAGCCACAAACAATTATAACATCTGGTTAGACTATACACTGAGTGGGACAAAGATCTCCAATTGTCTGATCCCGTAAACGCTGGAGAGTTGCAGGTACACCAGTAACTCCCTGGAGCATGTGAGCAAACTGGAAAAACCCACAGTGGGCAAAATAAAAGCTGTCTTTTTTTGACCTTCTGCAATTATGGATACTTGGTAGTACCCAGATCTCAAGTCTGTTACAGTAAACCATTTGCTGTATTGCAGGCAGGGGCGTACCTAGAGCATTTGGCACCCGGGGCGGTTCCTATATTTGGCACCCCCCCTTCAAAAAAACACTCACATTTTAAATGCTTACAAGAATATTTATTGCACAAATTTGTAAACTTTCTGATGGCAACAAGTTGTGGGTGTGCTGTAGACACCCCACACGACTCCCCCTTATCAGATCAGCTCATCAACTATACCTGGGTGGGTGGTGAACACAGCAACACCTCACCCTTTTTATCAGGACAGCTCACTCAGCTATTATATGTGGGTGGTGGACACAGAGCAATAGCACCCCCCCTATATCAAATCAGCTCAGCTACTACACTATACCTGGGTGAGTGGGTGGTGGTGGTGGACATAGCAACGGTTGCTATGTCCACCACTCACTCACCCAGGTATAGTGTAGTAGCTGAGCTGATTTGATATAGGGGGGGTGCTATTGCTCT
>BLSH010088069.1:395730-410772 GCA_018402905.1 Glandirana rugosa
CAAGTCAGTGTCACCGTGTTACGAACTCACTGTGCGGTAGAGCTCCCGCCGTTCTCGGGACCGACGAGAGACGAGACGAGGGAAACAAAAATAAATCCACCTTGTTGATTCGGGCCTTGTGGGGGGTCTCGACGTCATCGTACCAGACCAGACGCAGACTGGCAGACACTGTCGCGAGACTACAGACAGTGACTGACTGACACAAGGAAGACGAGGCGGAGACGGAGGTGGGTGGTGACGACGCGACGGTTCGGTCAGGACTACGGTAGTACACTCATTACTTGTAAGAGGTGGACCCGCCGTGCCGACGTCGAGATGGCGTGTCACTCAAGCATTGTGCCACTGTGACTGAACACCCCCCCCAATGTGTGGCACCCGGTGCGGACCGCCCCCCCCGCCCCCCAGTTGGTACGCCCCTGATTGCAGGGCATCAAGACCCACCTTAATGCAAGTTAGAGTGTATTGATCTGGAACAGTTTGTCAATTCAGAGTTCTGTAATCAACACACATTTGTACTTCACCATTTTTCCTTCTGACAACCATTACAGTATTGGGAAAACAAAGGGGCTTTAGACTCAACAGTAATGGTTCATCTCATGCAGGCACTTTCAAGCGTCATCCAAATCGTTGGGAGGTATCTGTTTGGATCCCTAACTACATAGGGATGCAAACACTTTTGGATGCTTTTAGCACACTCGTGTCCATCCATGCAGAGGCGTAACTAGAACCTTCAGGGCCCGGGTGCAAGAAATTAGGAAGGGCCCCCCTGATCCCTGGCCAGGGCCCTTCCCTCTTCTTGCTGATCCTGGGGCCCTTTACTCCTATCACGGGTCCCTTTATTACGGTCCCGCAGAAGACAAGTAAACTGGATAGGAGGGGCTGCGTTGGCAGCATATAGAGGAACCAATCTCCTGCATTAGGACGAAAATGGAATAAATAAAACGTCTAAATGCCACCCCCGCCATCACTCCTATCCAGGTGTACAAGGGAAGCACATGGGCCCCCTGAAGCATGGGGCCCGGTTGCAATCGCAACCCCTGCAACCCCTATCGTTACGCCCCTGCATCCATGTCATTAGTAGAGAAAGTATTACTACATTCTATCAGCTGCTCACCTAGTGTCTGGTTGCTCCTCAACTTTGGAAGGATAGGCAGTAATAGGAAACAATATGCCCCCTCTTGCCAGGCTGGTATGACAACTGAGTAAGTGGTAGTATTCTAGAGTCTAGACAGTAACAACATCTATTCCTGGACATTTAAAACGATAATCCATTCTTTTGGCGACTAGATCTCTAGCCATTCTTTGCAGCCTCTTTAGGATCATTTTATAGCAGGAAAAAACTGCCATTTGCTCCTGGTAAGATTTTCACATTAACCAACAGGACTCTCACTTCCCCTGATGGAAGCTATATCAGATGCCATGGATTCTCTACACAGCCTCCAGGAAAGATAAGGAGCAAAGGCTTGGAAATATCTTGAGGTTCTGGAGTTACAAGCTGTGCAGACGGGGGGGGGGGTTCCCTGATGTGGCTGGAGAAACCATATGAAAGCAGCCTCAATTGGTTCAACATTGGAGCCCGCAATGATAGGCCCAGAGCAGGAAAGGGGGGCATTAGAAGGGTCCACTCAAGAGTATAAAAAATAAAGGGGCTTCCAAAGAAGCTCCACCCACCTCCCCACATCACACCATAAAGTAGTAAACAGTACTCCAACTAAAGTGGACATGAATAGGCCCAGAATCATAAAGTCAAATTGTCAAGGCCCAAACTTTCTACAAAACTTTTTAGAGCACTTACGGCCCCTATATGTGAGTTTGTATAGGGGTTAAGGTAAGGTGACCAGATTTTCAAAATAAAGTCCAGGGACTTTTTTTTATTGATGGGATGATTGTATGATATATACATTATTTCTGGAAATCATTTCACAGCAGCCCCATAGTATTACTATACCAGCCCAACCACATAACATCATTATTTTCTTGTTCATAAAAGGGAAAACCATGCATTTTAAAGCACATTTGAAGAGTGTATTATACTCACCAGTGCTCATCAACGCAGCCTCTCCAGTGCCCATCAATGCAACCTCACCAGTGCCCATTAAAGCAGCCTCATCAGTGCCCATCAGCTCAGCCTCCTCAGTGTCCATCAATGCAGCCTCACCAGTGCCCATTAAAGCAGCCTCATCAGTGCCCATCAGCTCAGCCTCCTCAGTGCCCATCAGTGCAGCCTCACCAGTGTCCATCAATGCAGTCTCATCAGTGCCCATCAGCTCAGCCTCATCAGCTCAGCCTCAGTGCCCATCAGTGCAGCCTCACCAGTGTCCATCAATGCAGTCTCACCAGTGTCCATCAATGCAGCCTCACCAGTGTCCATCAATGCAGCCTCACCAGTGCCCATCAGCTCAGCCTGATCAGTGCCCATCAATGCAGCCTCACCAGTGTCCATCAATGCAGTCTTACCGGTGCCCATCAATGCAGCCTCAGCAGTGTCCATCAATGCATCCTGTTCAGTGCTCACCAATGCAGCCTGATCAGTGCTCATCAATGCAGCCTGTTCAGTGCCCATCAGCTCAGCCTGTTTGGTGCCCATCAATGCAGCCTGTTCGGTGCCCACAAATGCAGCCTGTTCAGTGCCCATAAATGCAGTCTGTTCAGTGCCCATCAGCTCAGCCTGTTCAGTGCCCATCAGCTCAGCCTGTTCACTGCCCATCAGCTCAGCCTGTTCACTGCCCATCAATTCAGCCTGTTCAGTGCCCATCAATGCAGCCTGTTCAGTGCCCATCAATGCAGCCTGTTCAGTGCCCATCAATGCAGCCTGTTCAGTGCCTATCAATGCAGCCTGTTCAGTGCCCAGCAGTGCAGCCTGTTCAGTGCCCATCAATGCAGTCTGTTCAGTGCCCAGCAGCTCAGCCTGTTCAGTGTTCATAATTCAGCCTGTTCAGTGCCGATAAATGCAGCCTGTTCAGTGCCCATCAGCTCAACCTGTTCAGTGCCCATCAGCTCAACCTGTTCAGTGCCCATCAATGCAGCCTATTTAGTGCCCAGCAGCTCAGCCTTACCTAGAGGAGAGGAGATGGATTATACAGAGCAGGGATCTTACCCCACGCAGCCGCTGTCCTTAAATGAAGTCCCACCTCCTATGATAGGCGTCACCAGTATGCTGCCTAACATAGGAGCTGGCCCAAGATGCAGGACTTAGTTTGACAGCCGGGTAAGCGGGAGAGAGCAAGAAAGAAAGAAAGAGATAGGGATGGAAGAAGAGAGAAGGAAAGAAAGAAGGATGGAGAAACAACAGGCCCAGATCCTACACCACAATAGCAATATGTGTATTCCAGAAAGTTTAACAAACAGCAGATAAAGATTCTCCAATCACCTGGTGTTTAGCGCTTCAATCATCCCAGCACCATGGTTGGTATGGTGTCAGGATGATTGAAGCGCATTATTTCTATTATTACATTGTAATATAAAATGAAATCATTCAACTCACCATAATGCAGAATTAGTGGGAGCCCCAAGTGTGTCACTTGCCACCATCGCCTGTCACCAGATGCAGCGTGTCACTTGCCACGTCGCCTGCCCCCAGATGCAGCATGTCACTTGCCATGTCGCCTGCCACCAGATGCAGTGTGTCACTTGCCCCATTGCCTGCCACCAGATGCAGCATGTCACTTGCCATGTCGTCTGCTACCAGATGCAGTGTGTCACTTGCCACATCGCCTGACACCAGATTCAGCATGTCACTTGCCACATTGCCTGACACCAGATTCAGCATGTCACTTGCCACGTCGCCTGCCACCAGATGCAGTGTGTCACTTGCCACATTGCCTGACACCAGATTCAGCATGTCACTTGCCACGTCGCCGACAGGTCACGGACCGGCAGCAGGCCATGGGGCAGGGGGATAGCATCAGCTCCATTTCTATTGGCAGCCACTTTCATTGCCACCTGGGCTCCACCTCTTGTTTCTTCCCCTCGGCCTCCACGAGAGCTGGTCTTCTCTAACATAGCAACGGAGACAAAATCACCAGTGCCGACCCCAGACCTCTAGCGGCAGCTCTGGCAATACACAGAACACCGGAATAAAGCCAATTTCCTGTGATTTTTCCCAAGACACGGTAAAACCAGGATTTGGGTCTGTATACCATGAGTGCCACGGGAAAATCGGGACTGTTGGCAAGTATGCCCTTTGGCCCAGTAGGACTTAACTGAGGATTGGGGGGGCACTGGATTGACATTTTACAGCCCAGGCAAATACAGAGTAGGGTGACCAGACGTCCCCGGCCTTGAAAAGCAGGGACAAAACTGGGGACAGATTTCCTCTGGGGACAGTGTCCTCAGTCTGGGGACGTCTGGTCACCCTAGGTTAAGGGCCGAATTAATCAGAGATCCCCAGTGGGAGATCAGGTTGCTTCCATTTAGAAAGGATAGCCTTCCTGGCATAGAAACAAGCATAGAACACAGGGGGGTTTATTTACTAAAGGCAAACCCACTGTGCACTACAAGTGCAGCTGCTGTAGCTATGAGGAGGACATAAAAAGAAAATAAAAAACACTCCCGGGCATGCCCCCGATGACGTCAGTTGTGACGAAACATGTAGGGCGGAGTCTACATACGTGCCATCGCCACACCTGCCCTACTGTGTACACAAGCTGTTTTTATGGTTTCCTGCCACATTTGGATTGATTTGATATGCCTGTTAACTGTTGAGATAATGTGAGTACCTTTAACCCCTTGTTTTTACAGATTTACACTATGTGGGTGCTTTGTTCTATTGCATAGCCATGATGGGAATTCGTCTTTGCACACCTATTGAGCTGCCATTGAACTTGTCATATCTTTGACTCCTGTGGTTGGATGACACGGGCTGCCTTATAAATCACTACATGGGCATTTATGACTCCGTAATAGAGTCCTAAATATCACCACATATCATGTGGTGAAAGCAGATCACATATGCATTTGGATTATATTGATTCCATGATTGCACAATCACTCTTTTTTCTTTGCGACTTATATATATTTTTTTCATATTTACCATTTTGAATATTCATTTTGATGTGTTATCCAATTTTTTAACATATTTGCACTTTATTTTTTAGTATTAGCGCTGCATATATTTTACTTTATTTTTGACAGTTTTTGTCTGACTGATTTTGTTAGCAGTTAGTGGATGTCAGTGGGTCATCTCTTCCCCTTGCATATTCTAGATTAGCACATGTTTTCCCTGACCATTCCGGCTTCTGCTTTCAAGGATGCCAGACTGCTGCTGATGTTCTACATATTTGGTGGACCTGCCCTATGTTGGGCCATTTTTGGTCCAGAGTCTTTTCACTATTGTGTACACTATTAGTCATGCCTCTCACTAAGGACCCTTGGCTGGCCCTCCTGCATTTCAAACTCCCAGACATTACTAAACGCCAATTTAAATTGGCCCATTTTGTCCCGCTAGCTGCTAAGCTCACAATAGCTAAATCATGGAATGGGCAATTTACCCATTTTTCAGAATATAAACGAACAACTGAAACACCCAACAATTTCCTTGGCGAGCCTGGTATCTGCTTAGGAGGTCTTCAAGTGGACCGGATATCGCCTGCGTCACACACCTATTCTCTCTCTCTCTCTCTTTTTTTTCTCCTCTTTTCTACTTGGAAGCCAATTCTTCCATGACGGATTGATGCCGTGCTAGACACCAAGGTCATTTTGCCTTATTGGCCTCATGGCCATCGCATTTCTCATTGTTTTGCGCTACTGATCATATGTTACTGATAATACCTTGCTGTATGTGTAACCTTGAAATGATCGATATTTTGTTGATACACTGGTCTACCTGTACACTTTATTTGTGCCTCTTTGTACAGCAAAATAAAACATATTAGAAAGAAAACGTTACATAACAATCTATAAAATTAAGACACAACAAGGATACAAAACCACAAACCCTAACTGTGGATGTTTGCTAAGCCTTTGAAAATTGCTCTGTAGACTCCTTGTCTTTATGGCAGGCCTTGTCCGCTTTGTAAGGTCTTAGAACTTTCCCAGATAAGGACTTCCTCCCCCTGTTTCTTTAAGAATGGGAACATAACTGAGGTCTGACACAAGAACAGAGGAACCATACTTTTTTTGCACACAAGCATTCTATTTCTAGCAGATTCCAGGAAGGTGGGTATAAAATCTTGATCAGGTGGTATAGAGTATGTGACTATTTTGCATAAAATGTTTCCTTCCACCCCTTTTTTATGTGCTGGAGATGCAACCATGGTACTATAGTGCATATTTTTGGGTATGCCCATTAATACAATGCTATTGGGAGGACACCCAAAGTCAAGTGACTAACCTCATGGATGTTTCCCCAAAGCAGGGGGGGGGTTAGCGGGTTTAACCCCATGGCTTTTCTTTTTTTTGCACCTTACTCTTCTTTCTAGGAGCAGCTATGAGCACTTCCTTCTAATTCACCTGGTGAATGCAGCAAGAGCTCGTATTGCTCAAAAATGGAAAAGTACTGACCGTCCTTGTATTGGACAATGGATCTTTGTTGTCAATGATATCAAACGCATGGAGGATCTTGGAGGAACACATTGTTTTATTGCCATTTTTGTAAATTTTTCCAGGAATATCATTCCCTTCTTTCCCCAGGGATTCTCGTCCTCTAAGGCTATGCTACCCTTTTCAGTCTAGTACTTTTACCAATGCTAAATATTCAACCTGTATCTAAAAAATACATTTCAAACTAATTTTTAACCGAAATGTAAAATCTAAGTTAGAACTAACCACAACCTGCCCAATGTTCAGAACTCCAACAAAGTCTATAAACAAGATACCTTTGTTAAACCTGCCCGTTTACCCACAAAATTGGAAACATAACCCTCTACCAAAATCTACACCAGAGGTGAAAGAAGGGTGGACAGATGGTATGCTCATCGTTTACCACTCCTGATGAAAAGCTGGAGATGGCCTGAGGAAACAAAGGTTCTGTATTGAGGTGACTGGCTGAAGGATATCCTACTGAAAAGACAAATGCAAATACAGGCCGCCACATTTCTTCCACGGTGAATGGGGACACACACAGGGACAGATAATAAGTACACTGAAAAGGAGAGCCACCAACAGGAGCAAAGCCAGTTTTAACTAGGGTTGCCATATTCAATCTTTTCAAAAATGAATGGTGAATCGAACCATACAAGGCTATGGGATAATTTGACCTCCCATAACTCCCTTTTCCATGTACACCGGCCCTCAGGACACTACTCTTTATACCAGATGGACACTGAACATTAGGGTTCATGCCCCCATAACACCTTTATTATAACACACTCAATGATAAGAGATCCAAGTACTGATCACCAGACCAATACTACCCTTACCCACCCCTCCTCCCCCTTTCCCATCACCCCCTCCCTCCAATTTGGAGGGATTCACCCACAGTACTAGGTTTAGTCCCTCCACAAGAAGGATTGATATTATACAATTATTGGTATATCTGAGCCACTTACTGAAACACCCTTATCTGTTTCAATCACCCCAGACAACATTCTCTATTCTTTTTTATGTATTCTAAGTTTTGCCGATAACTGCTGTTTATACTCTTCAGTGATTTACTGTATGTGATTTTTTCATCTGTAAGCTTGTATTTTAGAAACCTTCAATAAGATTCTTTGAAACAAACAAACACAAAAAAATGAATGGTGAAGGTGACACTACATGCTGCACACTTACTTAAGAAATGTTTTTTTTTTATGCTGTGTGAATGTCAAGCATTCATGCAGTTGTAATTCAAAATTGGGCTGTAAGGAGGTGGGGCAGTGGGATTTTGATGGTACCACAATAGACTTACATACTAGAGTTTTAAAATTATAACAAATTTATTGAGACATAGATAGTACAAAAAAGCCACATACACAATTTAAAAACGACTGTTATTACCAAATATACAGTGTACCCCCCTACCCGCACAGGGGAGGGGAAGAAAGACGCTTCAATTATCTGCTGGATGATCTTATATGCTTCCCGACATGTTTCGCGGGATGCCCGCTTCTTCAAGGGGTTTTGCAAATTTTTATAACTAGAAGCATAGATAATAATATTAGTCTTAACATCTACATAACAGTCAAACATAAAGGAAAAAACACAGTACCAGACAAATTAATAATAATATCCACATATATATATATGTATAATACACATTTCATTTGTACATATGGCTACATGATGGATATGATGGATAGAGGCAATAAAACATCATCCCTAATAAAGGAATGAGGATTGTAATTAGTATTGAAAGCTAATAACACTATCCGTATAATGTTTCTTAATTATAATGAATTAGACCATTACCTATATCTTAAATTGCTGGAGAGGGTGCCTGATACTTAATATAAACCTACTATAGCCGGTCTCTGTACTTCAAGTGAAGACGTAGAATAGTATGGGTGGTTAGATACCTAAGATAGGGTAAAGTGGTAAACATGAATCCCAGTCATGCAATCCAACTAAGCCACCCTTCCATCTACATGTCTATGTTTGCTATGATCAGCATACCTATGTACAGCGGTCAGCTTATCACCATATAGTGTTCCGGCAGCATACAGCACCTCTCCTCACGCCCAATGCGGCTACAGTCCGCTTGCCTATTTAAAATGATTTCTTTATTACGTTGTAAGGACTGCTGTTTGGGTCAGCTATGTAATAATTGTTGTAATGATTAATAACCATAATTTACCTAATACATTTATTTCCGATCATCTTTAACCCCATCTAGTGGCCATAATGTGGTATTTTCATGAAATACCTTAGTCAGGAAAATATCTCATTTGGTCACTAGATGGTGCTGATGATCATAAGAAATAATATATTAGGCAAATATGGCGATTATTCATGGAGGCTGAAAACCGTGAGGTTGAGCTGCATTTTTACTGCCCCTCAGCTGCTTCCCCTTTTGCTGCAGGCAAAGTGGCTTAAGGTGTACACATGTGTGGCTGTGATGCTTTGCTTTGAGGCCAAGGCAGGAGTTATACCCCCTGTCGTGCTCCACCTGCTGAGCAAGATACATTCAAGTGAATGGGGCTGTGCTGTAAGAACCCCCCCCCCCCGCAACCATACACGGTTGCAGTGTTGTTGTCTGGTGCTTAGGGAGTTGAAGTAGGTGAGGAGGTGCTACAATGCTTTCTCACAGACTGTCTAATGCAACCCAAATGCGGATCGCTCTTCAGAGAGCAAAACAAATGTAAAGGAGGCCTTATGGCCTGTTCACACTATGTGCACTTACCTGTGTTTTTCCTCACTGGAACGAACGCAGGTAGGTGTAATGGCACACAGAAAGTGTGTCATGTTCCCACAAGAACGCTGAGTTTATATGCCTTCTAGAGAGGTGTGTTAAAATGCAACACGTTTGCGTTTTATCAGACTGGAATGAAAAAAAAAAAAAAAACATTTGTAGCAGTACCCCCGAAGGAGCTGCTAATGAAATTTATATTTGTTCCCAGGCCTCTGCTTCTCAACCCCAAATAACTGTCCCAACCCCTCTGGCACACCCAGCAACAGTGTAATGCACAGTAAAGCAGACACAAATGTAGTGAACAGGAAGTTTGTTTACTGAGAGACTTCCCACGATCAAACAAATTATATACTGATATTCAAATGTCAAAATGGCAGACTTCAGAATAATACAATCAAATGGCTTAAATGACTTTAAAGTGGCCGATGCACGCAGACATAAAGGGGAACTGATCTGACTTGACAACAGGCAGTTTGTTTCCCTCAAATCCTGAAATCACAGACCCAGGCAGTGAACATGTGAGGTAATAGGCCACAAATCACTAAATCACTGATACCAGGGAAGTAACAATGAGAGTCCTTACAATGGAGATATCCAAGATCTTCGATGAGCCTGGCGTGGTGCACTTGGTGTCCTGTTGAGCAGGATTAACAAATGGGTACTTTTAAGTAACCTGGTAAGGCAAAGTGGAATATAGGATGCTAGCAGTATCTTGGTCGGCAAAGTGTAATGTAGTGACCGTTCAGCAGGGTGCGAGTGTTCCTACCAATGTGGGCACTGGTAAGGCAATGTAGCCTTACTATTGTGTCTTTATAGATGGGCAAAGCGCCCGCTCACCCATCCTACGACCAAAGGATCAAGCGATAGATTCCCCGACTGGTCCCCTTGTAACCGGATCGACCCACGTCCTCAGTAACGCCTGGGAATGTCCTCTGGGATCCCTCTCAGATAGGATGTCCATCACCGTCTGACCTCTGGAGCTGTGGCAGGAACAGCACGCTGACCTCTGGAACTGTGGCTGGATGATTCCCCTCTGTGGTTAACAGCAGCCTCTCTGGTCACATCTGTCTCCTTCTCTCCCTCATGGAGAACTCCCCAGCCTTCCAAAATGGAGTCCTTAGCCAGCCCTCTGCTTTTGCAGAGCCCTCTGGGATTTGTAGATCTGTGCCTTTAAAAGTCAATGGGGCAGCTCTCTCAGGGGACTTCATATTCCATAGTCCTTTGTAGCTCCCAGGAATCCCTCTGGTCCTGCTGCTTATAAAAGCCTCCTTACCCACATAGAAACATATCAGGGGAAACCAGTGTAATCTGATCCTCCTGTGTCTTTTACACAGCTTACATTGAGTTCAGTCTGCAAAACAAGGGGGGGGGGGATTTCACCCAGGGGCTGACAGGCACATCTTTCCCTACTAAAAGAGCCTGTGTATTTACAGCGGTCTTCTGGCAAAGTTCAGAAGTAACGGGCAGCAAAGGGGGCCCCCTGCTACACACTCCCCCCACCAAAGAAACTTTGGTCCTCCAAAGGAAGTAAAAGTCTGTGACCTGTTACATGCTTTGTGTATACACACACGGCGAGAAAGACAGGTTAGTTCACACAGGAAGCCAAACAGTTTGCATTTGCATAAAACCTTGGCAGAGGAACCTCCCACCAATGGGCATGGGAGGGAAGGTTGTCCTGCCTACAGGCCACCTTAATTGGAATGGCCCAGCTAGATGTGCCGGGGATGAGTTAGGGTTGCCTTTCACCAAATCTGTGGTGAGAAGGTCAGGCTCTGCAAGAGTCACTTGAGGGATGATGACAACTTCTTCAGTGCTCTCACCCAACACATCACAGGTCGGTCTCTTGAGAGGGTGTTTAACTCTTCTCTTTCGCTGTTACACTGACTCAGACATGGTGGGCTCACTAGCCTCTTCTTCCTGCAGATTAGTCTCTTCCACCTCTGTTATGGGTCCTTCTTCTTCCACTATGGAAGAGGGAGACACTTCTTGGTCCTTCTTGCAGTGAGAGTGAGGAATCACCTCTGAGAACAGGGTCTAACAGCCGCTTCACCAGATCTGCGTTGGGCCCTACGATTAGTGGACTCCCTGGACCCTGGTAACTGAGGACACACAATAACCAATGTGTCAAAATCCTGAGGCTTCCCAGCCCTCAATGGATCACATAACAACTTGAGCCGCAGATATCCATCACAGGGGTAATATTCAATTTGAATACCCTGGATCTCTATATCCTTCAACTTTCGCAGAGGTATGTATGACAGATGCCTCCCGTAGAAGTCTCTGGTCAGCAAAGTCACTTGAGCCCCTGAGTCAGGGATGGCTCTTGTGTAGATTCCTTCCACCAAAACAGCACTACAGACAAAGGGCCTACTAGCTTGGCAGGAGGTTTGGTGGAAGCATTTGGAATAACAGGTGGATGGGGCTGGACTCGTGCTTCCTTTGGCTTCCGGTGTTGGAAATGCCATTTCTGGCATCGTTTTGGAGGCTCATCGGTATTCCTCACTGAAACGGCATAAACTGCAGGTGTCCTCCATTGTTCTCTTGCAGAGTCAGTGAAGGTTCTCCTTGAAGGCCCAGGCCATCTCTCCATTCTTGGGTCATTCCTCTGCGGTCCACGCCAGTCTTCTGTCCTCCTTGGTAGACTAGGGCATACTTGCAGGGATGGCCTACACCTCCACAGTTCAGACAAACATCTGGATTCCTTGGCCTCCTGTCTCCCTCACTGGACAACTCAGTAGGTTTAGCTGTCAGCTGGTTCATCACTTCCAACATCTGAGATACCTGCATCTTCAGGGCGGCCACTTCTGACTTGACATCCAATGACCCAGTCATCATCTCCATTAGCTTGGACATCTGAGACTTCAGAATCACAATCTCTGGATCTCTATCAGCTGTGCTGGCCACTCTGACTCCAACAGCAGATGCCGATCCCTGGCTCTTCCCATTGTTCTCCAGCCTGGCTTCTTCCTCTCTCACTAGTTTAATGAACTTGGGATACTTCATGGACATGGCATCGGCTGAAGTCTGCAGCCGAATCCAAACTAGATCAGAGCGTGAAGCACCCCTCAGGATCTGCTGCATTCTAGCTTGGTCTATAGTAGAAGGTAGCATCCCCTTCTTTAATACGATCTGATGTAACATCTTATTCAAGCATCTGATGTATTCAGACAAACGTTCACTTTGACGTTGGAGGGCATGCTCAAATCGATAAACTAGGTCTGCTGCTGTCTCCATTGGCCCAAATTCCTCCTGCAGGATATTCAGGTAGTCTTGAGCAGTGCAATCTTTCTTACTGAACTTCAGATTGCGGATAGCTTCTGAGGCTAGGCCCCTTAAACTCTCTGTCATTCTCTGTTTCTTGAGAGTCTCAGGAATGTCCCATTCATCCAAGGCTTGCGTGGCCTGGTCCAGCCACTCTTCAAAGTTGTCCTCTTCTGTAGGCACTGGATGTCTTCCAGAAAAGACTCTGAGTTTCTGGTACCCACTTCCAGAGCAAAGTGGAGTATCCCTCTGATATTTTGACACAAAGTCTCCCATAGCAGTGAAGAACTCTGGCCCGATCATGGCTGAGGGTGTCGTGGGGGGGACTTCTTCCTTCACAGCCTCAGATTGGCTAGAACTTGCTGGAGACATGTCTGAGGTGCTCAGCTGAACTAGGCGAGACTCAGTCTTGTCAGCCAACTGCACACTGGTTCCTTGAAAACTGTCAGGAATTCCTTGTTTCCACTCTAGTAATGCATAGGTGCGAGAGGTCTCCTTATCTGGCCTGACATCAATCAACCACGTCTTCCGGTCTGGAATCAATGTCATCACCTCTTAGCTGATCTGTTCTTCAGACCAGGCCTCTCCATGGAGCTCAATCACAATGCTCGACTCTAGGCGGGCGCCTTCTTCATGACAGCACTGGGCCGCGGCATCGGGATCCATCTTGGTACCTGCAGGGGTGCTGTCTCGAGGAGTTGATTGCAGAGTAGCGGTAATATCCCGGACGAGCCCCCACATGTAGCGGTACCCCCGAAGGAGCTGCTAATGAAATTTATATTTGTTCCCGGGCCTCTGCTTCTCAACCCCAAATAACTGTCCCAACCCCTCTGGCACACCCAGAAACAGTGTAATTGCAATGCACAGTAAAACAGACACAAATGTAATGAACAGGAAGTTTGTTTACTGAGAGACTTCCCACAATCAAACAAACTATATACTGATATTCAAATGTCAAAATGGCAGACTTCAAAATAATACAATCAAATGGCTTAAATTACTTTAAAGTGGCCGATGCACGCAGACATAAAGGGGAACTGATCTGACTTGACAACAGGCAGTCCCTTTCCCTCAAATCCTGAAATCACAGACCCAGGCAGTGAACATGTGAGGTGATAGGCCACAAATCACTAATATCAGGGAAGTAACAATGAGAGTCCTTACAATGGAGATATCCAAAATCTTTGAGGAGCCTGGCGTTGGTGCACTTGGTGTCCTGTTGAGCAGGATTAACAAATGGGTACTTGTAAGTATCCTGGTAAGGCAAAGTGGAATATAGGATGCTAGCAGTATCTTGGTAGGCAAAGTGTAATGTAGTGACCGTTCAGCAGGGTGCGAGTGTTCCTACCAATGTGGGCACTGGTGAGGCAATGTAGCCTTACTACTGTGTCTTTATAGATGGGCAAAATGCCCGCTCACCCATCTTATGACCAAAGGATCAAGCAATAGATTCCCCAACCGGCCCGACTGGTCCCCTTGACCCACGTCCTCAGGAACGCCTGGGAATGTCCTCTGGGATCCCTCTCAGATATGATGTCCATCACCGTCTGACCTCTGGAGCTGTGGCAGGATCAGCACACCGACTTCTGGAACTTTGGCTGGATGTTTCCCCTTTGAGGTTAACAGCAGCCTCTCAGGTCACATCTGTCTCCTCTCCCTCATGGAGAATTACCCAGCCTTCCAAAATGGAGTCCCTAGCCAGCCCTCTGCTTTTGCAGAGCCCCCTGGGATTTGTAGTTCTGTGCCTTTAAGGCCTCATACACACGGACGTTTCTAAAAAAATAAACAAAACGTCGGGCCCGACGTCAAGGAAAAAAAGTCAGCGTTTTTCAGCGTTATGCATCGGCGTTTTTGAGCGTTAGTGAGCGTCGGCGTCAATAGGCGTTTTTTAAAAAAAATCATCCCTCTGCTATTTTTCAACCTAAAAACGTCGGCGTCAAAAAACGCCGGAAAACGCCGGTATAATAATAGGTGGCGTTTGTTGGCATATTGTGGCGTCGGCGTCAAAAAATGCCAAAACGTTACAGCCTCAGAACGCGATGGCTGTAGGTTCTAGTTTCAGCTCACTAACGCCGACGTCATCTACAGCTCAAAAACGCCAACGTTTTTATGGGGCCATTGACTAACATGGAGAGCTGCAAAAAAACGCCAGAAAACGCCGGCGTCAAAAAACGTCCGTGTGTATGAGGCCTAAAAGTCAATGGGGCAGCTCTCTCAGGGGACTTCATATTCCAGATTCCTTTGCTGCTCCCAGTAATCCCTCTGGTCCTGCTGCCTGTAAAAGCCTCCTTATCCACATAGAAGCATACCAGGGAAAACAGTGTAATCCGATCCTCCTGTGTTTTTTACACAGCTTACATTGAGTTCTGTCTGCAAAACAAGGGGGGGGGGGATTTCACCCAGGGGCTGACAGGCACATCTCTCCCTAATAAAAGAGCCTGTGTATTTACAGCGGTCTCCTGGCAAAGTTCAGAAGTAACGGGCAGCAAAGCGTGCCCCCCCCCCCCCCCCCC
>BLSH010088069.1:443657-457788 GCA_018402905.1 Glandirana rugosa
GGGGAGGACACAGTGACCGACGTTTGACGGGGTGGACACAGTGACCGACGTTTGATAGTTTGCAGCCAGTGACACAGGAGGGGCAGTTTGCAGCCAGTGACACAGGAGGGGCAGTTTGCAGCCAGTGACACAGGAGGGGCAGTTTGCAGGCAGTAACACAGGAGGGGCAGTTTGCAGCCAGTGACACAGATGGGGTACATTTCAGAGTCGCCCCCCGCACTTACCCCATCCAGCAGGCAGGATGTTGCAGAGATTCGGCATGCGAGAGCGCGCTGGGTCTGCAGAGTTCGGCACACGGAGAGCGGCTGTCCCCCCCTCGTCGGTCCCCGGGCGCTCATGGTGTCTGTGGGAGCGGAAGTCACCTCCGCTCCCACAGTGACCCACCCCCGGCTAGGCATCCAATCACCCTGAGCGGAGGTTCAGGGCAGCCAATCAAGCTATGAGTGTGCACCCGTTCAGCGCACACTCATAGCTTTTAATGGCCGGCCAATAGGCTCACTACTTGGCTGTCATGTGACAGCCAAGGAGCCGAAAAAAAAAAAAAAAAAAAAAGAAAGTCAATGTACCGGCGCCACCTGCAGGTGGGCGGGGTTGACTTTTTTTTTTTTCTTCTTTTGCCGGCTGGGAGGCGGCGCCCCAGCGCCCCTCACACACCAGCCGCCGCTGCTTGCTACACTTGCAAGACAGTGCACAGAGACAGGCACTGTGTCTGTCTCTGTATGCAAACTTAGAGTTGGTCTTCATTACCTCCAGTTTCCTTATCTAAGAATTGGAGGTAATTATTTTTGAATTTGGTGCATCAATAGCAGCACTTTTAGGAACTACAGTACCTGAATCTGCTGCGCGTATTGATAAAGCTACCCCAAACAGGGCCGTGCCGCCAGAAAAGTTCTGATTTTGTCTAATATTTTCTTCTTGCTGTCTTCTAGAATGGCTTCTGCTGATCTGAAAGATGGGGTGACATGTCCCATCTGTTTGGACATTTTTACAGATCCGGTGACACTAACCTGTGGACACAACTACTGCCTGGACTGTATTGATTGTGTGCTGGATGCCCAGGAGGACTTTGGAGATTACTGCTGTCCACAGTGCAGATACAGATTCAGGATACGTCCTAAATTGCAGAGGAATATTATTCTATGTAACATAGTGGAAGTTTTCCAGTCTACTCAACACCGGCAGGATTACTCCAAGGGGAGATTTCATAGCAAGGACCCAAAACACAACTTATCTAACTCCTCCATGTCCCCGGAAAGACAGAAATGTCCCATCCATGGGAAGGTCCTGGACTATTATTGTGCCGAAGATGCTGCTTGTATCTGTGCATCTTGCTGGCTGGATGGAGGACACCAGGGACACCAGGTGTTGAAGATGGATGAAGCGTTTGAGAAGAACCTAAGAAATGTTCTGCAGAAACTGATGACAAGGGCAGCAGAGACCGAGGAAAGAGTCCGGAGACTGAACAGAAACAGGAAAACAATACAAATAACCGCATCTAACAAAGCAAAAAGAGCCGCCGCTCTATTCAGAGGCATCAGAAGACGACTGGAAGAGCTAGAGGAGGCATTCTTCAATGAGATCATCAGGCAGGAAGAGGAGGCTTCATCGTCAGTGTTGGATTTGATCCGGGAGATGGAGGTAGAGAGGGAAGAGCTGTCCAGGAGGATTCGTCACATTGAGGAGCTGTGTAAGAAGACTGACACACTCACCGTCTTAGAGGAATCAAACACAGGGGACATTTGTGATGAAGAGGATCAAGAGGGTGATGAGCACAGAAAGAAACTTGAAGCACCTCTACCCAATGTATCTTATCTGGACGTGGACCGTATTTCATTTAAATTAAATGAAGCTGTGTCTCAAAGTTATACAGGTAATAATATCTGACACTCAAAACATACCATTGTTTTTATGCATAATAGAATTTAAAAAAGGAGGGTCGGTTAAATGAGCAGTCCATCCAAAAGTGATACTTTAGATCAGGGGTGTCAAACTCAATCTCATTGAGGGCCACGTAAGCATTATGGCTGCCCTCATAGGGCCGGTTGTATTTGAAAGACTAGATGTCCAGAGCAACCCCCCCCTCTTACATCAGATGTCAAGCGCCCCCCTCACCCTCCCTTACATCACAACCCACCCCTCGTACCTTGTGCTGCTGCTGGGAAGAAGCGGGGGGTAGAGCTGGGAAGAAGAAAGTGCTGGGTCTGGAGGAGGACCAGAAGAGGGCTGGAGTCAGCTGCAGGATCTGGCGGAAGAGTTCTGTCCTCCTCTCTTCTGCTGAGACAAGGTGGGGGTGGAGACGAAGGGGATGCTACAGCTGCAGGTGAGGTGTGAGGGTCACATGAAATGGTCTGGCAGGCCAGATTCGGCCTGCGAGCCCTGTGTTTTACACCTGTGCTTTAGATCAATGTTTCTCAAGCAAGGTGCCGTCTGGATTCCTCCAGGGTGATACAAATAAGGGACCCGGTTTTCTTTGGATTAGCTTCATGAGCTGCTATAGGGTGGACGGGCTGGCCACCAACACCATAACAGTTGAGTCTTGAAGTTCAACCATGTGCTGCTTTTTAATATTTGTATGTGACATCTGTTCAATACCTGATTTCCAGAGACATGAAACTTATTGGAGATGCTTTTCCAACTTACCATAACGATTTTGTTTTAGTAATAGAACATTTCAGAAAACTCCAATCCTCATTTCTTCACAAAATGGTAAGTGAAATCTTGATTTTAAAAAAATATAAAAGATGTTAACTAACCAAAGAAAACTTAAAACTGGCTGATCTTTCCATTTTTCACAGGAGGCGGTTAGCAGTAGCAATACTGAGACTTTAAGCACTATTAAAGTAAGTATCTGTAATTCAGTCTGTGGGGTTGAGTTATGGCTCGATGACATGTTGGGGGTGATATGACCCCAAAAAAACGCTACCCCCTTTAGCTGAGGCAGCAGCCGGGGGTGTACACATGCCGCAGCAGGAATTATTAACATATATTGTTAGAGCAGGCAGTGTGGAGGTGAAACAATGCCTCCTCAGATGAAAGCAATCCGGTGGTTCTATAGCTTCCACGGACCTCCAGAAGTGCTGAACCCCCCCCCCCCCCAGTGCAATACCCCTGCTATGTTCCGAGGCCTCGCTATCCTACCTGTGGGTGGAGGATTTTGTCACTTCTGGTTTTAGCTATCACTTTCCCTGGCTGCTGTGGGCGAGGAAGAGTTTATTGGAGGGTGACCTGCGTTCTATTAGCTTCAGTGGGGTGAGGAGAAGACATCATGGATCTAATACAGTCTCTCATCTAACCACTTGATGACCAGGCTTTTTCTGGCACTTTTTGTTTACAAGTTTAAATCAGTATTTTTTTCTAGAAAATGATTTATAATCCCCAAACATTATACATTTTTAGCAGAGACCCTAGGGAATAAAATGGTGATTGTTGCAATTTTTTATGTCACACTGTATTTGCGCAACGGTTTTGCAAACACAATTTTTTTGGAAAAAATACACTTTAATGAATTAAAAAAAAAACACTATTGTCATCCCAATTTTTTTTTGTAAAATGTGAAAGATGATGTTACACCAAATAAATAGATATCTAACATGTCACACTTTAAAATGCACATGCTGGTGGAATGGCGACAAACTATGGTACTTAAAAATCTCCATAGGCGATGCTTTAAACGCCTTTACAGGTTACCTGTTTAGAGTTACAGAAGAGGCCTAGCGCTAGAATTATTGCTCTCACTCTAACCTTCGTGGCAATACCTCACATGTGTGATGTGAATACCCTTTACGTATGTGTTCGCTTCCACGCACGAGCATGGAGTGATGGGGACACTTTTTTTTTCTTATTTATTTTTACTTTTTATTTTTTATTGTTACACTGTCCTTTTATTATTTTTTTATCACTTTTTTTCATATTACAAGGAATGTAAACATCCCTTGTAATAAAAATAAGGGATGACCGGTCCTCTTTATGGAGATATCTGGGGTCAAAAAGACCTCAAATCTCTCCTTTACCTTTAAAAGCAAACGACCAAAAAAATTTTTTGTTTATTTTCAACCTGGATCGGAAGTGACGTCATGACATGGTCCTCCAAAGCCATAGAGGCAATCAAAGCGCATGTACTTTTTGATTGCCTGTGTGGCTGGATGGTAGCACTTTTGGATCATTTCTTGGGAGAACAGGCGGAAACGGTAAGCCCGAGAAACACCGGTGAACGGCGGGTAGCGGGAGTCCCCTTGCGCCACTTCTGAACACGCTCCATGAGCTGCTCGGACCGCTTTCATGAGAGAACCAGCCGCTGGCTGTTAAAACCATGTAGGGTTAGGGCTGATATCTTCAGCGTGGTGCAGCGGCAGTAACCACTCAAGGTCCAGTTGCAGAGAACAGAATTTGTGTTAATGTAAAAGTTCAGCATTACAAAAACCCAGCAGACCAGGAACAATCACAGAATGCAACAGCGATGTGTAGAAGAGCAGGTCTTGGGAGTGCTGACAGTGTCTGTCTTGAGGGGTGGAATACGGCTTGGCCAGTTCCTGCCCAAATAGGAAGTTGTCCAAAAGGATGCCGTGTACCTATCCTTTACCTGCTCATCTGGAACTTCTCCCTGCCACTAGTCACTGTCCCGGTCAGGTAGGTGACCTGTTGTTACACTACCCATACACAAAAAGTGAGCCAAGTCTGGGAGCCAGTGCCTTAAATAGGTTCTGCCTGACCCAAGATGGCTGCCAGAGTCATATGGGGTGACAGCATCCAACCGGACAGCTTCCCATGTAACCCAGGAAACCATAGAGGAACCACTTCCCTCCTGACTTTCCCTCTAACTGCACTGCTGCTGCGGCCAAGCGCCACCTACAGTGGAGAAAATAGGCTGCACACACTGTCACTGCACACACCAGAGTTAGAGAAATAATTCTAGGCCCATTATTCACAGTTAACTTGAAACTAAGGACCTGTAGAGGCTTTTAAAGCATAGCCTATAGAAAATTTGGGGTACTAAAGTACATGCAATTTTAAGGCTTGACATGTTGAGTATTTATTTACTTGCCACAACCTCATCTTTTATACGGAATTTCATCAATATATTTGGATCAATTCATTTTAAAAAATTGGGTAATATATTGCTTTTATGTGCCCTAAACTTACCTTTCAGTTACTGAAATGTCATGCTTGATAAACTGTTGTGCTAATATTGTGTCACATTAAAAAATTCTTACTATCCCTATTTTATTCTCCATGGCCCCTGCTTTCAGAGAATATATTATGTTTGGGGATTTCAGCTAATCTTTTTTCTTTAACATATGTGCAAAAATTGCAAAAACGGCTCTGGCAACAATAGGGGTAAGGATGGAAGTAAACAAAATACTTAGTGGAAATAGAATATACTGTGTGCATGTGTATATATATATATATGTATGTGTGTGTGTGTGTATATATATATACAGCTGTATGCAAAAGTTTAGGAACCCCTGACAATTTCCATGATTGTCATTTATAAATATTTGGGTGTTTGGTTCAGCAATTTCATTTTGATCTATCAAATAACTGAAGGACACAGTAATATTTCAGTAGTGAAATGAGGTAAAAATATTTATAAATGACAATCATGGAAAATTGTAAGGGGTTCCTAAACTTTTTCATACAACTGTACAGTATCTCACTAAAGTAAGTACACCCCTCATATTTTTGTAAATATTTTATTCTATCTTTTCATGTGACAACACTGAAGAAATGACACTTTGCTACAATGTAAAGTAGTGAGTGTACAGCTTGTATAACAGTGTAAATTTGCTGTCCCCTCAAAATAACTCAACACACAGACATTAATGTCTAAACCACTGGCAACAAAAGTGAGTACACCCCTAAGAGAAAATGTCCAAATTGGGCCCAATTAGCCATTTTTCCTCCTGATGTCATGTAACTTGTTAATGTTACAAGGTCTCAAGGTGAATGGGGAGCAGGTGTGTTAAATGTGGTGTTATCGCTCTCACTCTCTAATACTGGTCACTGGAAGTTCAACATGGCACTTCATGGCAAAGAACTCTCTGAGGATCTGAAAAAAAATAATTGTTGCTCAACATAAAGATGGCCTAGGCCAGTGATGGTGAACCTATGGCACTTAGAGCCCTCAATGCTGGCACTCAAGCTCTCTGTGAGCACTCAAGCTTATGGAGCCAGCGCCGCAAGGATAGGGGGGAATCCCCCAGCCAGGCAGTTACTTACACTGGCGGTGCAGGCACGGGTGAGCCAGCTTCCTTCCACACATGAGTGCAATCGTGTGGCAGGGTGGGCTTGCATCGGTGCCTCCATTAGTTCCAGCATTCGGGCTTACCTATGACCCGCGGCCCTCTGCACCATTTCCACCAGGCCGCGACGTCACTCCAGTGCGACCAGCGTGGCTAGGGCAATCTGGGGTACCGCTACAGCTCCCTCTACCTGTGGTTCCATAACACAGGACGTTGGATCCACGTATCCTGTGTCCTTGGTGAGGATCTCCTGGCAGCGGCGCTTCTGTGACATCTCGCCTAGGAACTCCACTGTGTCCCACCGGAGCCTCCTTGTTATCAATGGGGCCCCAGCCTCCAGGTACTTTGATGGTAGGTCCTTCACCATGATTCATGTATGACTGCAACCAGGCTGCTGTATTCCATGGTTCTCCTTACTTTCATTATTTATGTAATAAATTTCTTATTTTCATTCATCAGAAGCCCGGCTTCATTTTAATACTGTGGTCCAGCACTTTCTTCCCATGTCGGTTTGTTTGAGTTTTGCCTCATTGATCTGCGAGTTTGGCAGAGTAGCGGCCTCCGCTCAATCATTGGGTCATTGTTTATGCACCTGGACAATTTGTTTGTTTTGAAAATCCCAGTTCTGAGCGTAATGCACTCCTGATCCCTGCATTCTGAGCGTAATGCACTCCTGATCCCTGCATTCTGAGCGTAATGCACTCCTGATCCCTGCATTCTGAGCGTAATGCACTCCTGATCCCTGCATTCTGAGTGTAATGCACTCCTGATCCCTGCATTCTGAGCGTAATGCACTCCTGATCCCTGCATTCTGAGCGTAATGCACTCCTGATCCCTGTATTCTGAGTGTAACACACTCCTTTAAAAAAGCACAATCGTTTTTTTTTTTTGGGCAGAATCGCACCCCCCTTAGGGCTCATTCAGTGGGATGATCAGTCCCATCCTCTGCCGCCGGTAAGTTTAATTCTGTGTTGGCACTTTGAAATAAATAAGTTGGACTTGTGTTGCCGTTTGTGCACTTGGGCTCAAAAAGGTTCGCCATTACTGGCCTAGGCTATAAGAAGATTGCCAAGACCCTGAAACTGAGCTGCAGCACAGTGGCCAAGACCATACAGCGGTTTAACAGGACAGGTTCCACTCAGAACAGGCCTCACCATGGTCAGCCAAAGAGGTTGAGTGCAGTGCTCAGCGTCATATCCAGAGGTTGTCTTTGGGAAATAGATGTATGAGTGCTGCCAGCATTGCTGCAGAGGTTGAAGGGGTGGGGGGGGTCAGCCTGTCAGTGCTCAGACCATACGTCGCACACTGCATCACATTGGTCTGCATGGCTGTCGTCCCAGAAGGAAGCCTCTTCTAAAGATGATGCACAAACAGTTTGCTGAAGACAAGCAGACTAAGGACATGGATTACTGGTACTGTCCTGTGGTCTGATGAGACCAAGATAAACTTATTTGGTTCAGATGATGTCAAGCGTGTGTGGCGGCAACCAGGTGAGGAGTACAAAGACAAGTGTGTCTTGCTTACAGTCAAGCATGGTGGTGGAAGTGTCATGGTCTGGGGCTGCATGAGTGCTGCCGGCACTGGGGAGCTACAGTTCATTGAGGGAACCATGAATGCCAACATGTACTGTGACATACTGAAGCAGAGCATGATCCCCTCCCTTCGGAGTCTGGGCCGCAGGGCAGTATTCCAACATAACAACCCAAACACACCTCCAAGATGACCACTACCTTGCTAAAGAGCTGTACACTCACTACTTTACATTGTAGCAAAGTGTCATTTCTTCAGTGTTGTCACATGAAAAGATAGAATAAAATATTTACAAAAATGTGAGGGGTGTACTCACTTTTGTGAACTACTGTATATATATATATATATATATATATATATATCGCATAAAAAAATAAATTAAATAAACAATACATTAAAAATATAAAATAAAACTGACCCAAAACCAGCCTAAATCAGGTTAGTTGGTTCAGTTAGCATGTCTTAGCAAGTCTTTGCCACATCATCATGTTAGTTTGTCTTTTGCTTTGGTTGCAGGATGCAGAGGGTGGAAGTATAACAGTGGCTCCATCCATTCATGGAAAGACATACAGGTAAGGATAGTAATAATACTACGCAGCGTGTTGTTAAAACTCTTGTTTTCTACATAGGCGTACCATTTAAAAGTGATTGATGATGATCCCGTGCCCCCTTGGTCCAGGTTTAATTTAAAAGTGATCTAAGTTGTGTGAATCTTGTTTTCAGCACCCATACCTACATATCTGTAGTTGTTGCCTCTGTGTGTGTCCAGCATGGTATCAGACTACAGTCTGCAGTGGCCAGTACAATTCAAAATGCAGACAGAAACCTTAGTGTTGCAGACGGGCTCTATGGGGCTGCGGCAAGCTTTAGGGCTGTGTGCTGACCTGTGTTTTTTCACACTCGATAAATGCAAGTCACTGATAGGGCACATGTGATGTCTGGTGTGGTTCAGTGCTGAAAATGCAGCATTTATGCGCATTATGTATGTGCATGCAGGGACACCGGCACACAGGCATCCTATTTAAAACCAGACTCTAGGGAAAGCGTTTGTTTCATAATCTACTAATGTAGGGGCAGCTCTGAAAGGAAGCCTCTGTGGACTGGGCTCCTGGCACTTGTGCCACTCTGTGCCCTTGTGCTCCCTGTGCTCTACATCAGAGGTGTTTGGATCAGAGCTGTGAGGGAAGCCATATAGTCAGGGCTTTTTTTCTCAGAATATAGGTACAGGAACTCAACCACGATTCCCTGAACCCCCCCCCCCCCACACACACACACCCTCCAAACCGCACCAATTAGTGGGTGTAGTCAAATTTCACTAACAGTGAAAAGGGGGCACTAAATACCAGGAGTGCATTCCATGCAGAGTTGGGGGGGGGGGGGGGGTTTAGGTGTTACACACAGAGTGCAGAATTTAGGGGTGTGCTACACGCAGAATGCAGAGTTTAGGGGTGTGCTACACGCAGAATGCAGAGTTTAGGGGTGCGCTACACGCAGCATGCGGAGTTTAGGGGTGCGCTACACGCAGCGTGCAGAGTTTAGGGGTGCGCTACACGCAGCATGCAGAATTTAGGGGTGCGCTACACGCAGCGTGCAGAGTTTAGGGGTGCGCTACACGCATGTGCAGAGTTTAGGGGTGCGCTACACACAGCGTGCAGATTTTAGGGGTGCGCTACATGCAGAGTGCAGACTTCAGCCTTCTTCGACAGGTGCTTACCTCTGCATCCTCCATCCACATCACACTTTCACCTCTCTGCATGCAAGCATGCAATGTCCCCCTCCACTGCCCCATCTACTCCCCACCTCCCTACAAGCTCCACCCTCTTTCATATGACTTACTTTTGTTGCTATATTAAGCTGAAGCACCCAGCCGGCTCTAGTACCTCCCTGCACACTGTAGGTGGCTCCACCTCTCTCACTTGCGGGGAGATCATCCAGTGGGGGGTGCCAGCATTTGCACTGCACCCCGGGCACCTGCACCTCCCTTGTCCCCATCCTGCACTCAGTGGGAGCCGCTCAGTAGATCAGATCTGTGGGGGCCATTGGGAGATAAGCTGTCACTTGTAAACACAGAAGCCGGACTTCTGTGTTTACAAGTGATAGTGGGGAGCAGAGGGCCTGGGCCAGAGGTGGTGGAACTGAGTTCCACCAACTTCCAGCTGAAACAAAACCCTACCTTTAGTCATCTTATCCTCCAACCAGGTACGTGATACTGCTGTTCTGCTGCCCTATGAAAACCAATTTACCACAGACCGCTTTTCAGAGACTGCCGCTGTGTGAGCCTAGCCTTAATCACATTCAACTGGATTTGTTCTGTAATGTTGAAGATGTTTCATCTCTTCTCCAAGCCACTTCTTCAGCTCCAATGATTAAAACTGATGAAGTGGCTTGGAGAACCTACAAAACATCTTCAACATCACAGAACAAGTCCAGATGAAGGTGACCAACTACTACTAGATATACCATGACCTGGACAGTAGAGAACCTTCACAGACATTCTCCATTACAGAGGGAACATGTGCAGTGTTTTATATTTGAATATTTCTGGATCCTCAGGTTAGATTTGAGAAGGGACGGCCTTTTCCGCTGCTCAGAGACGAAACTTCAGTTCCAGACGAGTTCTAAGATGTGTGTAGAGTACCAGCTGGAGTCCTGGAGTAATCACATGACGGACACTCTGAACAACGGATATCAGATTATAAGTCCACTCTTCAACATTAAAACGCATGGGTCTTCTCAAGTGTCCGCTGTGTACCTACCTCACTGTCTGTCTTCCAAAGGTAAGTTAATGTCTGCATGGGTTCCCTCACCGTAGGGTATCACAATGATCAGCGGGGCATAAGGAGGTGGAATGTTATATATTTATTCTCATCGGGTCAGAGACAGGCATGTAAGGCCTTGTGGTAAAAAGAGGTAGTTTGGCCATGTTTTTATCGCCCTTCCTGACTGCTTATTAAAAGTCTAACAAGGCAGACAGAGAGGGTCCTATACATGCCACAAACATTTGACAAAAAAAAAGGCGTTCATGAGGCAGTGTTGTTTTACTGCCCTCTGAAAAGTGATCCACTCTGAAGGAAGTTGTTTTTTCCCTCCAGGGCTCTGAGAGTGCATCTATTAATTGATGAGTCATTCTGATGGGGACCATTGATATAAGAGAACACTCTAATGGAAGCAGTTGATGTAACGGGGCACTCTGATGGAAGCAGTTGATGTAAAGGGGCACTCTGATGGAAGCAGTTGATGTAAGGGGGCACTATGATGGAGGCAGGTGATATAGGGGGGCACTCTGATGGGGACAACTGATGTAAGGGAACACTCTGATGGAAGAAATTGATGTAAGGGGGCACTCTGATGGAGGCAGTTGATGTAAGGGGGCACTCTGATAGAGGCAGTTGATGTAAGTAGGCACTTTGATGGAGGCAGTTCATGTAAGGTGATACTCTGATTGGGGCAATTGATGTAAGGGGGCACTATGATGGGGGCAATTGATGTAAGGGGCCACTCTGATTGCAGCAATTGATGTAAGGGGGCACTCTGATGGGGGCATCTAATGTAAGGGGGACTCTGATGGGGACATCTGATATAAGGGGCACTCTGATGGAGGCAATTGATGTAAGGGGCACTCTGATTGGGGCAGTTGGTGTAAAGGAGCACTCTGATGAGGACAACTGATGTAAGGGAATACTCTGATGGAGGAAATTGATGTAAAGAGGCACTTTGATGGAGACAATTGATGTAAGGGGGCACTCTGATGAAGGCAAGTGATGTAAGGTAATACTCTAAAGGAGGTCAATTGATGTAAGGGGGCAGTCTGATGGAGGCAATTGATGTAAGGGGGCACTCTGATTGGGTCAATTGATGTAAGGGGTACTTTGATGGGGACACCCCATGTAAGGGGTCACAGGTTCTGTTTAATCATCCTTATTTAATGGCATAACAGCCTAATAACTACTAGTGCTCCCTATTCATTCTGCACCTCCTCTACACTACCTGTCAGGCATTACTTCTGGGTCGTGACTCATGGTACAGAAGTGTGCTGAGTATACAGTCAATACTGATTCCCTGCAACTCTGTCGCAGACTCTCAGCGACTCACACTAAGTGTTGACATTATGCCTCCTAACTTCTTTTAACTGCACCCCAAGATCAGATCGTTCTGGCCCTGCTGCCTCCTATGTAAACCTAGTCTTACACTAAATTTCTGAAAGCTGCAGCATTGCACTCTGTATTAGTTGTTCCACCTAACACTGCCTTAGGTGATATAATGGATAAATAGTTGGGCAAAGATGTCTGATAGCACTGGTACTAGAGTTGCCACATATTCATTTCACAGGTTCTGTGGCTGAGTAAGGTAGTAATTAAACTCAAAGTTGAGCTTGGTTCTTCCTTGGATTTTTTCCTTGGCTGTTTGTAGTAATTCAACTCACTTGGTGCCTTATCTGCATTCAATTAGCCTCAGAACAACCTGTGTAATTCATATGTGATTGGGTTTAAAGGGATGATGTGGCAACCCTAACTGGTACTAGCACCACTGGCACTGTGCACCTCTAGTACTGCTACTGACATCTCTAGCACTGGTACTGACATCTCTGGCACTGGTACTGACATCTCTAGCACTGGTACTGACATCTCTGGCACTGGTACTGACATCTCTGGCACTGGTACTGACATCTCTAGCACTGATACTGGCACCTCTAGCACTGGTACTGGCACCTCTAGCACTAATACTGACATCTCTGTCACTATTACTGGCACCTCTAGCACTGTTACTGACACCTCTAACACTGGTACTGACATCTCTAGCACGGGTACTGACATCTCTGGCACTGATACTGGCACCTCTAGCACTGGTACTGGCACCTCTAGCACTGGTACTGACATCTCTGGCACTGGTACTGGCACCTCTAGTACTGGCACCTCTAGCACTGGTACTAACATCTCTGGCACTGGTACTGACATCTCTGGCACTGGTACTGGCACCTCTAGCACTGGTACTGAAACCTCTAGCACTAGTAATGACATCTCTGGCACTGGTACTGACACCTCTAGCACTGGTACTGACACCTCTAGCACTGGTACTGGCACCTCTAGCACTGGTACTGACACCTCTAGCACTGGTACTGACGCCTCTAGCACTGGTACTGACACCTCTAGCACTGGTACTGACATCTCTAACACTGGTACTGACATCTCTGGCACTGGTACTGACACCTCTAGCACTGGTACTGGCACCTCTAGCACTGGTACTGTCACCTCTAGCACTGGTACTGACACCTCTAGCACTGGTACTGACATCTCTAACATTGGTACTGACATCTCTAGCACTGGTACTGACACCTTTAGCACTGGTATTGTCCCCTCCGGCACTGATACTGACCCCTATGGCATTGGTCCTCAATGCAGAGCTACTGAAGTCCTAATTTTCGCTTAGTAACTCCAGTGGGTCTGGGGGTTGAGTACTTGCACCTATCCTCTGACAAAAAATCCCTGCTTGCAAGCAGGTCAGGAAATAGTTCTAAAAATCTCCATTTTTACACAGATTATGGTACATACAAATCCTACATTAAATTGGTCCACTTCAAAAATGGGAAAATGATCCTGGAATCACCGACAAGGATTGAACCATCATACATTGTGCTGGAAAATCCCACTTTCTCCTTTTTCGGGGCTCTGCTGGAGAAATTTTGGACATTTATATGCAGGCCATTCGCATTCAATGGGATTGTACTGATATACGGCAAAGCAGAAGGAGATTGTCGCCTTCGTCTCTACACCATGATCGATAATCAGCCCGACATAAAAAAGGTAAATTCATTGTACTTATTTGTAAGCAAACTTATTAGGCCTTAAAAAAGCGGAGGTCCTCCGCCCCCCCGCCGCCCCTTTAAAAATTAAAAGTCTGCAGCTACACACACAGTAGCTGCTAACATTAGGACACTTACCTGTCCTGGAGTCCAGGGATGTCTGCACCGCCGCCGATCATCGGATCGGTTGGTCGAGTGCTGCCGCCCCCATTGAGGGTAAGGATAGCTGGAAGTGTAGCCTTTCTGCTTCCCGGCTGGGCCCCTACTGCGCATGCGCGAGCCGCCGCTGTGCTCTCTTACTGGCCCGGAGGAGGAGGGAGCCAGGCTGCTGATGTCAGCGGCCTCGGCCTGAGCTCCCGGATGTGGGGAAAAGGACACCGGTCAAAGATGGGTATCCCCTCCCCCCCGTGTGACACCAAATGTGACACCGGAGGGGGGGAGGAATCCGACGAGCGGAAGTTCCACTTTTGGGTTGAACTCCGCTTTAATCAAGTGGGCTTCAGGTGGCATCAGAACAGTGTGTACAGCATACTTTTAAAAAGCATTTGCAAAGCTTTCACCC
>BLSH010088069.1:469744-484426 GCA_018402905.1 Glandirana rugosa
GAGTGAAAAATTCCCTGGTTTTCATTACCCTGTTAACCGACGAGTCGACAAGGTACCAGTCCACACACAATAAGGGAGTAATAGGGTAAATGTTCCTCGTCTATTTTCCAGGTCTCAAGTAAAGTTCACACGATAAACGTAAACCGTAGACAACGACAGTTGAGAGTTATACTCTAGGTTTCTCGACAGTGATAGGCACTTCGTTCGGTAGTAATCCGACTTTTTTGTTTTGTTTGGGTAGTCTCTCTTTCGTTTTTGTAATCCACAACTGTTTAGTTGACAAACCTTGTAGGAATTCACGGGTAAGTGTATCCCCGCTGAACGCTGACGGCTCCCATTCATTTCAATGGGATTTCAGATGTCAAGCGACTTGGGGCGACTTGAGGCAACTCAAGTCGGATCGCAAGTCGCCCCTATGTGAATGGGCACTTAAGGATGTTCCAAACAGTTGATTTGTCAACACCTAATGTTTTTGCTTTCTCTCTGATGGGTTTGTTTTGTTTTTTCAGCCTAATGATGGCTTGCTTCACGGATAGTGACAGCTCTTTGGATCTCATATTGAGAGTTGACAGCAACAGATGCCAAATGCAAATAGCACACTTGAAATGAACTCTGGACCTTTTATCTGCTCCTTGTAAATGGTGGAACAGCTGAGCAGCCAATTGTCCCATTACTTTTGGTCCCTTAAAAAGTGAGAGGCACATATACAAACTGTTGTAATTCCTACACCGTTCACCTGATTTGGATGTAAATTAAAGTTGAAAGTCTGCAATTAAAGCACATCTTGTTTGTTTCATTTCAAATCCATTGTGGTGGTGTATAGAGCCAAAAAGATTAGAATTGTGTTGACGTCCCAATATTTATGGACCTGACTGTATATATACATATATTGATATATTAATAGCATGGTAATACCAAAGAACACAACATTATTTCACCAATGTTCCATCTTGTTAGTAAATAAGTGGATACCAGGAAGGTTTATCCTTACTTACTTTCATGGACAAAACCTTATCTACAATTTCCAGTTTCTGCGCTTCCGGTTCACCTGCCCTTCCAGAGTCTATCCCTACACTGAGATCACCATGAATGAACCCTCAGACAACATTGTTTTATGTATAGCTGAAAAAAACAGCGGACGGATCATCTGGAGACGGCAGTTGAAGAAAGGTAAGAGTTTGTACTCCCCATGACTTTTTGCTCATGCGGTTGTCTTGTTCCAAATGCAGCTTCATGCATTGACATGCCTCCTTAGACCAAGTCTGTCTAGACAGTATGGTCATCTGCTGACTTGGCAACATCCACAGACAGCTTAACTCTTCAGTAAGACACAGAAGTTGAATCCAACTCAATTATGTTTAAGATAATTGTATTACTGGGGTTGTTTTTCTAGTCTTTTGAAGTGTAGGAAGACACTAAGCACGGTCTCTGTCACTGACTGAGGGAACATGACACTAAACAGGAGAGGACGACAGAGAAAAATACTAGGGTTGCACCGATACCACTTTTTTAAGACTGAGTACAAGTACTGATACTTTTTTTCCAAGTACCCGCCGATACCGATTACCAATACTGATAGGTGGCACTGATGGGCACTGATGAGGTGTGGGCTGCATCAGTCGTTTTTTATTTTTATTTTTTTACAATTTTATTTTTTACAGTTTTTTATTATTATTATTTTTTAAAATTCATATATTTTTTGCTTTCTTTTTTTGGGAGGGTTGAAGGGGGGGGGGGGGGAGGATGGTGTCAGTGTTTTTTTATTTTATTCTCTATTATATTTACTTAAATATTTATTTATTCCAATTTTTCCTTTTTTTACATTTTTTTTATCAACCCTGTTGGGGGGGGGGGGGCTTTGGTGAGATATCAGGGGTCTAAACAGATGCCTGACATCTCCCCTTTGAGGCTCCATTCACACTAGTGCATTTTTAATGCATTTTGCAGTTTGCAGAAATGCCTGGAATTTATTTAACATGGGTTCCTATGGAACATGTTCACATCAATATTTTTTTGTGCCTCTGCGTTTTTGGAAAGGGTTGGGGACTTTTTTTTCATGCAAAAAGCAGCGTTTTGCATGTAATAGACTTCAATGGGCATGCAAAAAAATGGAAGTCCTGCTTATTTACTGCGATTTTGCCGTGATTTGCATTTTGCGTTTGAAATCTGCCTAGCAACAAACCCCCCCCCATTTTGTTTTTTATAAAAAAACGCAACACACAAATCTCGGCAAAATCGCAGCAAAAAGCACGGCAAAAAGCAGTGAAAAAAAAGCTGAAAAGCAAAATACATTGATGTGAATCGACCCTGAGACAAATTCCCCAGTCCCTTTCTCAGCAGCCTCAGCTGCACTAAAGATGAATGGACAGGAGACAGAGGCTCCTCTCCATTCATAAACAGGACACAGGGGACAATCGGGGATGATCGGCACGGCGGTGGGGGCAGTTACAAGGACCGATCTCCCTGACAGCCGCGGGAGGGAGAGGAGGAGAAGCGGCTGTCAGAAAAGCTATACAGAGAGATCGGTGCTTGTAAATGCCCCCACCACAGCACCGATCATCTATGAGGCTGCCCGTCCCCCTCTGCTACACTGGGGACGCCGGGTGTACTGTCCTCCTGCCAGGTATCAGGTCAAGGATCATAGCATTTGTACAAGTACTCCTGCAAATGCTCAGTATCGGTATCAGTGCAACCCTAGAAAATACCAAATCACATAGGTACACAAATTGTAATGTCAACATACTACAGAACAACCATAATCTGATGCAGTTCAATACAACAAAATAAAAATACCTATAAGTGGGACAGAACAGCAGCGCCTTTCATGTCAAATAGAACCCCAGCCCACCAAGTCAGCGCCCATGCATTGCATATCAGTGAAATGCACCATAGGATGTTGCGTTACAAATTTTGTGGCGCGTTTGTTTTTGCGCGTTGGCAGCCCATTCATTTCAATTTAAAACTCATTTCAGCTTAATTTCAAAAGTGCGTTAAGGCAAAGGGGCAATGCATTGACTATTAATGTAAAACATGAACAACGCTGACAATATACAATCAGTTCATGGGCAGTTGTGTCAATATACAGGCAGCCCAATCTCACCTCCACCTACCTCTGTTACTGGGCAATATTGGGTTACTGGGTTATATTTTTTATTATAAAAGTAAAAAAAGGCAACCTAGTGCGATATCTGACACTGTTTTTGATAAACTAACACATCAATATCTGGCTGGATCGGGGCCGGATTAAGATCATCATGGGCCTGGTGCTGAAGATTTTGGTGGGGCCTTTTTATTGAAATAAATAAAATGAAAATGCAATTTTTTTGTTAAAACAAATGAAATACGCTGCCGCAACTTACATATCAATCATATGTACAATGTATACAGAGCAGGACTGGGCAGCATTAGTGACTCACTCACACCATTGGGCTGGGCCCATCTTAAGGAAGGGGCCAGGAGCTGCAGCTCCAATAGCCCCTATGTTAATCCAGCCCTGGGTTGGATGGATGTAGTGCAGATTCTCAATGAATTCTCAAGGTGCTCATCAGATATTTTGGTTCTAATTTTGCCCTTCATGTGTTTCATCCTTGGAAATAGTTGCTCACAAATATAGGTGCTGCCAAAAACTGATGACATGAATAAGGGGTGATTGTAGAGAGTGGGATATTATTCTTTGGGAAGATAAAACTTATAAAAGTCCAGGAAAGAGACACTGTGAATTTTTCTTGGGCTGCATGTGTTCACTAAGTGTAAATGCTTTTTTACCCAAAAAAAGAGACATTTTTAGCCCTGGTTCACATTGACAGGATTGGCATGCGGTTTGACATGTCAAATCGCATGCCAAATCGGTGGCAATTGCCGGCAATGGCACCATCCTAATCAGTGCGACTCTGCACTGATTTCAAAAAGTAGTTCTTACTTTTTGCAATTTACAGGTGCAATTTCCATAGGCATCTGTGCAGAAACTCGCACACATGCCTGTGAAATTGCCGCTGAAATCGGGACTGACATGCGGGAATGAAATGGTGTGAGTTAGGCTACTTTCACACTGAGGCGTTTGAAAAACGTGTGCAAAACATCAAGCGTTATTACCACGTTTTTGCCACGTTATCGCTATAATTAGCGCTAACGCCCAGGCGTTTTTCAAGCGCTTTTGAAGCGCTAGCATTAAATAAATAGCACATTCCCCTACATTACATCCTCTTTACTTCCTGGTATTTTGACTTTTCCACAACCTCTGGGCATTTTGCTGGCACTTTTAAAGCGTTTTACATTCATTTCAATGTGTATGGGCGTTTTTAATGTGCTATTTTTAGCGCTCAGAATAAGCACAAAAAATCATGCTTGCAGGACTTTTTTAAACGTGGCACCAGCGTGACGCCCCAGTGTGTATAGGTACATTGGAATTAATGGGCAGCATTTTAGAAGCGTTTTGGAAGCGCTATTTTTAGCACAAAAACGCTAGGAAAGCGCCTCAGTGTGAAAGGGGTCTTCAGCTGAACTTGTGCCATTTCATTCCCGCACTCAGTGTGAACCTGGGCTTAAGTAAGTTTCCAATTTTGTGTTGGATCACAAGTTGGAAACCCGTGGCCTACAAGCATGCCTTTCATCCAGCTAATGTCACCACCTTGGCAACCAATGGATGGGCTAGGGTTTAGGCTTGATAATCTTTTTAAATAGCCAGACCTGCCAGATTCCCAAACACTGAATGATCAGATTTGGTTAGTGTGACTTTTGTAATCAGTGGTTTTGACATATTTCTTTCCTTTTTGAAGAACAATTTGAATATCTCAGAGGGATCAGACCTGCAAGGGCACCAGACTCAGGTAAGAGTCTTCTTTACCTGCAGATGAACCCATGACACCTCACCATAATAGAAGAGTATGATCAGGTGGCGTAACATGTAGAGGTGCAACCTGGCGGTGGTACGAGCACCAATTTTCTAGGGAAAAAAAGCCCTGAAATATATGTTAAAAAAGTGTTACTAAACCCACAACAGTAAAATCATTCTGTATGTGCAGCATAGCATGCTTGTTATACTCATTGTGGAACTTAAGGGGTTAATCCTCCACATTGTGTAAAAAAGGCTGTTTTATCCTGTATGCATAAATTCTTCCCTCCTGCACTGCCTACCTGGGGAAGACCAGCTAACACAGGCAGGGTAGCCAATCTGCACATGCTCAGTTCTAGGCTGGTGAGATGTACTTGTTCTCAGAGATAGCCAAGTCACATGATATTGACATCACACATGTGGGAGTGTATTCAGGCTGTAGTGGGAATCTCCTCCTACCTGAACTCTCAGCATGAAGAAACTTTGCAGTCTATGGTGTAAATGTGGTATACAGATCATCCAGAAAGGTATATAGTGGCAGTATTTTAATGTTAAAAGAAGATTTATAAGCTGTGGGCACTGTGTGGGGGCAGATTAACTATTTTCATATTACTGGGTTTAGTAACAATTTAACCGGCTCCCAACATTTACTGCTGCAAGTTGGCAGCAAAGTGCAGATTGCCGTCTATAAACAGCGATTTCACGTGCGCGCAGCTAGAGGGCTCCCTGAGTGGGGCCGCGGGTTGGGTGGACTCGATGTCCGCGAGGGGCCCGCGATCGTCTGGTATAGCAGAAAAGCAGGGAACTGCCGATGTAAACACAGCGGTTTCCTGCTCTGTCAGGCAGCATGACAGTCATCTGCTGATCCCTGTGATCGGGATCAGTTAGATCTCTTATGCCCCTGCTAGCCCAGCCCCCATACAGTTAGAACACGCCTAGGGAGCACAGTTAACCCCTAGATTGCCCCCTGCAGGTTAACCCCTTCACTGCCAGTGACATTTATACAGTAATCAGTGTTTTTTTTTTTAGCTGTGATCGCTGTATAAATGTCGTTGGTCCCAAAAAAGCATCAAAAATATCCGATCTGTGCGTCGCAGTCCCGATAAAAATCTTAGATCGCTGCGATTACCAGTAAAGAAATTTTTTTAAAAATAGTAAAAACGCCATAAATGAATTCTCATGGTATGTAAACACGGCAACTTTTGCGCAACCCAATCAATAAACAAAGATTTTTTTATTTTTTTTTTACCACAAATATGTAGAAGAATATATATCGGCCAAAACTGATGCATAAATTAGGGTTTTTTTGGACATTTATTATAGCAAAAAGTAAAAAATATATATATTTTTTTTTCAAAATTGTCGCTCTTCTTTTGTTTATAGCGGTGATCAGAAATGACGCAGCGGTGATCAAATACCACCAAAAGAAAGCTCTATTTGTGGGGAAAAAAGGACATCAATTTTGTTTGGGTGCAACGTCGCACGACAGCGCAATTGTCAGTTAAAGCGACGCAGTGCAGAATCACAAAAAGAGCTCTGGTCATTAAGGGGGTAAATCCTTCTGGGCTGAAGTGGTTAAGGATGCATATATGAAGGCACTCAGCTGTTGATATCGTTTACACTATTGCTTTTCCGGATTTATTATGCTACTAATTATTTTACTAAAATACTCCTACATGAAAAGCATTTCGTCATTTTGTTACACCGTTCAATGAAATATTCACCTTTTGTAATTTCTTCTTTTTTTCTTTGGAGATGCAAGACTTTTTCTACAGAGGAATCACAAAGATCTGTGCAGGAGAATGGGACTCATCGAGCCGATTCTTCTGTCTTTACGTCAGCGGGGGGTCATTAACGAAGACGAGGAGGAAGAGATTAGACTTCAGAAGAGGACAATGCAAAGAAACGATGTTCTGCTCAACATGATGAAATCAAAAGGCGCAGAGGAAGAATTTTACAAAGCTCTCCAGGAAAACGACCCCTGGCTTGTTACAGACTTAACCAAGTCCATGGGAAGAATGTCATTATAAGATATACATTTCATCTCCTGAGTACAATGGAGACTGCAGGTCATCATATTCCTTTGGAGATGGTTCAGTAGTTGGTGGTGTCCACCATACACACTCAGATCTGCAACTAATACCTCGCTACATCCAGACATAGACCAAAGCAATGAAAGAACTTCCCTGTAGCTACATTCAGACTATATCATGTATGGTCAGCCGTACAGACGCAAATCACAGCTAACTCCCAGTGCATTGTGGGACATCAGCTTTTTTTTTTTTTTTGGTGGCTCAGACAGCTTGACCAAGATGTCCTGAGACGAATGTGTTACACACAGGAGCAAGCATGCATACAGTGGGTGAATGGTTCACTTTCACCTCGCAGCACCGGAGTCTTCAGTACAAACCCCACCATGACACTACCTGCATGGCATTTGCATGTTCTCCCTATACTTGTGTGGGTTTCCCTCCAGGTATTCCGGTTATCCCCCACACTCCAAAAACATGCTGGTAGGTTAACTGACTCCTGTCTAGATTGGCCCTAGTATGTGTATACGAGGTAAGGACCTTAGATTGTAAGCTCCTTGGAAGCAGGGACTGATGTGAATGTATAATATTAATATATATATATAGTATGCATGTGTATACACTCACCGGTCACTTTATTAGGTACACCTTGCTAGTAGCAGGTTGGACCCGCTTTTGCCTTCATTCTTCAAGGCATAGATTCAGCAAGGTGTTGGAAACGTTCCTCAGAGATTTTGGTCCATAGTGACATGATATCACGCAGTTGCTGCAGATTTGTTGGCTGCACATCCATGATGCCAATCTTCCCATTTCACCACATCCCAAAGGTGCTCTATTGGATGAGATGTGGGGAGTGTGGAGGCCATTGGAGTGCAGTGACCTCATTGTCCAGTGGTGAGATGATTTGAGCTTTGTGACATGGTGCATTATCCTGCTGGAAGGAGCCATCAGAAGATGGAGACACTGCAGTCATAAAGGGGTTGACATGGTCAGCAACAATACTCAGGTAGGCCGTGGCGTTTAAAAAATGATCAAGGGGTACTAAGGGGTCCAAAGTGTGCCAAGAAAATATCCTCCACACCATTACACCACCAGGCTGAACCAGTAATACAAGGCAGGATGGATCCATGAAAATATTTTAGGAATGTTCCTTATGCCAGCGCAATGTGAATCTACTAAGCATAGCTGCTGGTGGTATGGGCTGTGCCCAGAGAAATGTAAATTGTAAAATATATTAACCGCGCTCTTATGACTGGCCACTGGGGGTCAGAATAAATCAACCCTGCATAGATCAAACA
This sequence comes from Glandirana rugosa, assembly GCA_018402905.1. Lineage (NCBI taxonomy): Eukaryota > Metazoa > Chordata > Amphibia > Anura > Ranidae > Glandirana > Glandirana rugosa. The sequence continues at coordinate 477,904 of BLSH010088069.1, forward strand.
TGCATGTAAACCATCAAGAATGTATAATAATCTATAAAGTTCATATACCACAGTCCAACCTATTTGTGCAAATTATGCGAATAAAAGTGCAAAAAGTTCAAACTTCAAATATGTGCAAAAAGTTCATAAGATGAAATAGTCAAATCAAGGTGCAGGCGATAGATGGCTCCAAAATCTTGAGTGCATATCAACAAATCCATCCACATATTAAACTGTCCGAATTCTCCAAAGTGCCCATGCAGTCCTCCACCCGTGAAGTAATAATAATGCCTACTTACCAGACCTCTGTGATCCCCATTTTTTTCAATTTCAATTGCAAATTGAAATTGAAAAAAAACAAAACACTTTTTTGAGACCATTGGCATCTATACAGCGACCACTGCTATAAAAATGCACTGATTACTGTGTAAATGCCATTGGCAGTGAAGGGGTTAACCTGGAGGGGGCGCTCTAAGGATTAACTGTGTTCCCTCAGTGTGTTCTAACTGTATGGGGGCTGGGTTGGCAGGGGAAGGGGAGTGATCACGGCTTTCATATACAGGAAGCCTGTGATCACAGCCCTTCCCCCTTTACAGAACGGAGATCCGTGTTTACATACACGGACCTCCGTTCTCTTACTGCGGGCGGCCATCGCGGGTAGCCGACGGCAATCGAGTCCACTGTACCCGCGCCCCCCCCCCCCCCCCCCGGACGCACGCTCTCGATTCTAGTTATCACGGCCGATGTCATATGACGGCGGTTTGCGATAATGAGCCACCTTGTCACCGTCAGACTTCGGTCGGTGGTCGGCAAGTGGTAATTCGCATAATTTGCACAAATAGGATGGATCCATGCTTTCATGTTCCTTATACAAAATTCTGACCCTCCCATCTGTATGTGGCAGCGTCAGACCAGGCAACATTTCTCCAATCTTCTGTTGTTCCATTTTGGCAATCCTGTGCGAATTGTAGCCTCAGTTTCCTGTTCTTAGCTGACAGGAGTGGCACCTGGCATTGTCTTCTGCTGCTGTAGCCCATCTGCTTCAAGGTTCAATGTGTTGTGAGTTCAGGGATGGTATTCTGCATACCTTGGATGTAACATTGAATGTCAATTGAGTTACTGTCGTCTTTCTATCATCTGGAACCAGTCTGCCCATTCTCCTCTGACCTCAACAAGGCATGATCCACCACACAACTGCCACTCACTGGATATTTTCTCTTTTTTTGTGCCAATCTCTGTAAACCCAAGAGATGGTTGTGTGTGAAAATCCCAGTAGATCAGCAGTTTTTGAAATACTCAGTCCAGTCCGTCTGGCACCAACAACCACGCCACGTTCAAAGTCACTTTCTTTCTTCCCCATTCTGATGCTCAGTTTGAACTTCAGCAAGTCGTCTTCACTACGTATAGGTGCCTAAATGAGTTGCTGTCATGTAATTGGCTGATTATCAATTTACATTGCCAAGCAATTGAACAGGTGTACCTAATAAAGTGCCCGGTGAGTGCATGTAAAGCGCTGTATGAATACCTGAAAAATTTCAGGGCTCTGACAAGTAAGGCTATGATAATCCTAGCGTGCACGGTGAAAGACAGCGTTTGCAGTGCATTGCTGCCTCTGGCATGAAACAGCGCAATTCAGGAGCAGTGCAATGCGTGCTTCAGTGCATCACACTGCATTTTTTTTTTTTTTTACAACGTAATATTTGAAGTGACAACTCATTCATGTCCCTGCACAGCAGTGTGGTGCAATATGTGGTGGTGCGATACGCGGTGATGCGTTGCCCTCCAGTGTGCTGCAGAAATATGCAAATATACTGCATTATTCCGCACCGAACATAACGCCATTGTTGGGGTGTAAATGGGGCACATAGAAGAAATTGTGCCCTAGAGGTGACATAAGCCTCGTACACACGGGACGAGGATCGTACGTACGATCGTCGCAAATCGTATGTTGGATAATGTAACTTGCATACTGACTGCACTACACGATCGTACGACCACAGAAAGAACGTTCAGGTGCATGTAATTAGCATCCGACCGTTCCTGACTTTGGGCATGCGTGTTTTGCAGAATACAACTTGTTGTACCAACTGCTCTGTACACACGGTACAACGGTCGTATGAGTGCTTGTTGGTACGACCAAGTTTTCTAGTTTGCTCATACAACTCCCTTGTACGACCGTCGTATGTTCGACTGTTCTAATCGCGAATACGAACGATCGATATCGCATACAACGGTCCTTAGTACGACCTGTTGTATACGATCGTTGTCCCGTGTGTACGAGGCGTTACAGTCAACCGGCGGGGAAAAACGCAGGTCACCGCACACAGTGTCAATGAGCCCTGAAAGAAAGTAGACATCACTTTTCTTCTGATACGTGAATATAATCCAAAGTAGGTGAATATTTTACCAAAGTGAGAATAAAATCTCTTTTTATGTATTTTTTTTTATAAATATAAATCAGCAGCTCTTCAGCATGCACTTTGTCTAATAAACAGTATATAGTTCTAAAAATGTGAAAAGAAAAAGTAAAAATATAAAACTGTGCAATTACTTGAAATACGTGAGACGGTGCAGAAAAGCTCACTTTTATAATTTGTTTTTATATTTTGATAACAGAAAGGATGCGATTTTCACTAAAATGGTGCATCTCATACAGAAAGAGTGACTAACAGTTCCTTTAACCCCTTCAGCCCCGGAAGGATTTCCCCCTTTAGGACCAGAGCACTTTTTGCGATTCGGCACTGCGCCGCTTTAACTGACAATTGCGCGGTCGTGCAGCGTTGTACCCAAACAAAATTTGCGTCCTTTTTTTCCCACAGAGCTTTCATTTGGTGGTATTTGATCACCGATGCGTCATTTCTGATCACCGCTATAAACAAAAGAAGAGCGACAATTTTGAAAAAAAAAAATATTTCTTGCTTTTTGCTAAAATACAAATCCAAATAAAAAAACAAATTTATTCCTCGGTTTCGGCCGATTTGTATTCTTCCTCATATTTTTGGTAAAAAAAATGTGCGATCTGCGTTTATTGATTGGTTTGCGCAAAAGTTGCTGCATTTACAAACGATGAGAATTAATTTATGGGGTTTTTACTTTTTTTTTACTAGTAATGGCGGCAATTTATAGCGGTACTGCGACATTGCGGCGGACATGTCGGACACTTTTTTTGGGACCATTGACATTTATACAACGATCAGTGCTATGAAAATGCGCTAATTACTGTATAAATGTCACTGTCAGGGAAGGGGTTAACACTAGGGGGGCGATCAAAGGGTTAACTGTATTCCCTGGGATGTGTTACTAACTGTGTAGGGGCTGGGCTGACTGAGGGAGGAGAGTGATCGCTGCTCCCATATACAGGGAACATGCGATCACACTCCTTCTCCCCTGTCAGAATGGAGATCCATGTGTTTACATACACGGATCCCTGTTCTGTCACTGCAGGGGAGCGATCGCGTGTAGCCAGTGGACATTGAGTCCTCCCTACCTGATCCCTGGCTCCCCTCTACACAGTGAGCGCACGCTCACGATCCGCAACCTCACAGCCGCCATCAGGGGCGGTGATATGCGATATCGAGCCATGTTGCCAATGTCAATCCACGGCGGACGGTCGACAACTGGTTAAAGTGAACTAGGCAAAGTCCGCTTATTCAGTATGGTCCTCCTTCTACTTTTAAGCGGAACTTGAGTCATTTTTTCATCTATTAAATCTTCTTCCCTTGCGGCTTTAACTTTGGATTGTAAAGCATTTTTTTTCTGCCAGTAAACACCTTATACAGCCCACTTCCTGTCTCTTGTCTGGAAAAATGCCTCGGCGTATGACATCATGCACAGCTCGCTTTCTCACTCTCATGAGAGTTTGCCAGGAAGGGAGGGGGGGTGAGTCATAAGAGGGCCAATGAGAGCTGCAGAGCTGGAGGTTTGCCTCTTGCGTGTCTGTGTAAAGCCAGGAAGTGAACATGCAGCAGCTTCAGCTGCCCACAGTTAAAATGGCTGCAGCCAGACTTCCCGGAGGGAGGTTTCTGCAGCATATTATATAAAATAATTTGCAAAGTGGTTTGAGGGAAGCTTCAGAATGGCAAAGCTGTTTTTATTACAAATTATGTGAGCAGACTGCAGTTCCTCTTTCAGTATGGCCTCTAAAGCTTAGCGCTGGAGAATCGCCAATCCGGATTGCTGATATACAGAGACCAGCTCAAGCACTGGAGTAGTGAGGAATCGTGATTAAACAGAGAAAACAAATTCACAAAGAAAGTGGTGTGGACACTAGCAAAGAAACTGAGGCACGCTAGGTAGAGGAGAATTATACAGGGGCTAGTCAGCCATATTGTCCACTCCTCCTGTAGGTGGCGGTATAACCCGGCTGCATCTGAACTCCTGTGTCTCTAAATGGGCCAGGAAGAAAATAGAGAATACACTCACCTTTGCCCGACTTCTGCAGCGCAGGTGGTGAGGTTATCCTGGGGAACGTGGGATAGCCCAAATCTCATGGGAAGAGAACCGTCCAGTATTGGCTTCTCCCACAGCTGGGCTACTCAACGTTATCTGAGATCTACCTGGAACAGTGTTTCTCAAACGTATTTGTCTTGCGGCGCACCAAAAAGATCGAAAAATTTTCATGGCACACCTGAATAGATTTAACAATTGTTGTGGTGAAAAATGTATTTTATTTTTATATATATATTTAATTTTTAAAGTTTTTGTAAAGCTTTTTTTTAAAAAAATAATAAACATGTTATACTTCCTTCCTCTGTGCAGTTGGTTTTGCACAGAGCAGCCCAGATCCTCCTCTTCTCGGGTCCCTCTTTGCAGCTCCTGGCCCCTCCCTCCTATTGTGTGCCCCCTCAGCCAGCAGCTTGCTATAGGGGGCACCCGAGCCGAGTCAGAGCTCCATATATCCATTCAGCCATGGAGCCCTGACCCGGACTCACCCCCTCTCTTCCCTGATTGGCTGACTGATTGACAGCCGCGGGAGCCAATGGTGCCGCTGCTATATTTCAGCCAATCAGGATGAGTGTCCTGGATGGCTGAGGGGATCATGGACTTTGCTGGAGAGAGATGGGGGTGCTGCTACACATAGAAGGTTATTTATCATAAAAGCGGAGGTCCGCTCAGCCCAGCAAAAATTGAAAGCCAGCAGCTACACATACTGTACACATACTGTAGCTGCTGACTTTTAATAATAGGACACTTACCTGTCCTGGAGTCCAGCGATGTCGGCAGGTGCCGATCACATGCAATCTCTGAGCAATGCGAGTTCAGCCAAACAGTTGTATGACTGAACTCGCATTAGATTTGCACCAGCCTTTTTTCTCCCGCACTGGAATCGGATCGCATTGGGTGTTCTCAGCCATGCAATCCGATTCATGAGCGCGTTCACAGTTCGCACTGCGATCTGTGAACAAATCTGTGGGTGTCATTAACTTTTTAATGACACCCACAGCGGTTCGCAGAAGGCAGTGTGAACTGCCTGTGGGAAGACTGCGATGCGGGAACTGGCTCTGGAATCGATCCGGTTCCCGTATCGCACATGTGTGAACCAGGGCTGAATGTGGCTTTTGAGAGCAAATCAGATTAAAGGGATTTGTAATCTTATTTGCCTTGCTTTTCATTTAACAGTTTCTCTTTTAGAGTTCCAGACTTGATTAAGTATTTCTCCTTTGCTAAACAATGAACAAACTTTATTTATAAGCATCAAAGTTGGAATGAAACAGTCTCTATTATTATAATTAGAGCGATCGCGTTCTCCCGAGATCTCGCACAAGTTTTGTGTTATGAAAGGAACCGATGAATGACAGACTGACAGATTGCGTTTTTTTATGTTACTTTTTTAACTTTTGCTACATTGATTTAGCATTTAATTTTTCGATCTGTTCAAGGTTTCAATATTTTTCAAAACTCCCATGGCACACAGTTTGAGAATCACTGACCTGGAAGGAGGATGACGCCACCATTGCCTAGGCACTCTATTTAGATTATCTAATGTTTTAGCTGCTTGCATAAGCGGACCTTGTGACTGAGGTGCAAGATCTGCTTTAAAGCCGATCTTCAAGGCATCTGAGCAGCACATACCAAAAAAAAAAAACTATTTCATTTTTAATATTGAAAGCAAACTCCCCTATCTATTCATGTCTCCATGCTTTATTTTGTTGAGAAACCACTTTTAAAAACATCCCCCTAGCATTTCTGTCCATGGCCATCTTGAGTAAGGGCAAATGATTCATGTAGCATTTACTTCCTGGAATCCATCTGCCCTTAGCTCAAGCATGCATGCAGGAGAGGGTGTGCTTAGGTGAGAAAATTCCTCCTCCTGAAGACTCCCGGGATGCATGGCAAGAGACCGGGAATTAACTGAGGAAATGTAAAAACAAAAATAAGTTTAAAAATAAGATTAAAATATGATATACTTTCTTATACATTTACTAATGCTAGCAGCATGAGGATTAAACCTAAGCAATGTTGGAAGATTGAAGTTCCACTTTAACCTAGTGACATGTTATGTGGAGCGGACACCTTCCCAGCTGCTGTATTGATTACATTGGAA
>BLSH010088069.1:485439-498156 GCA_018402905.1 Glandirana rugosa
CCCCCCCCCCCCCCCCCCCCAAGCACTGACTGATGCTTTACTTTTGAGAATGGAGCCTGCACTTATATTAGTAAAGGATCAGTCAGTGCTGACAAGGACTGTGTGAGCTATCTGCTTGCCGCTAGTAACACCTACTTTACAGTGCCTTGGGTATTTACTAACAGCCGGCAGATGGATCAGTCAGTGCTAGCAATCCTAGAAAGAGATTAACCAGGGTAAACGGCGTGTGCACAGTGTGAATCTAAGAGGGGGGTGGTGGCTTTACTGCTGTGATGTAACTCCTCTATCAGATCAAATAAATTGGGCTTTAGTCTAGGGGGGAGCGAAGGGCCAGCAAAGAGAGACACAAAGAGATGCTTGTAGCAAAAAAAACACAGCACAGATAAGAACAAGACCAAATGCTACATTCCCTTGGAGATTTTTTTTTTTTTTTAACACTTAATCCCTTGGAGATTTTAGGTTGTGGTGATACTTCTTCCTAAGAAGAGCAATATTTTCATTCATTATAGGTCTACTAACACAAGGGTCAGCTTTTAAGGCAGGAATACAGTAAACACAGATCTCTAACGTATAATATACAGTATATCAGTGATACAAGTACTGTTGGTCGAGAGCTGTGATTGGTTCATACAAGTTAGCGGATCTGTTAAACAAAAAAAAAAACCTGAAGCTGAGGCATGCCCAGAGGCCATTATAATAGCACATCACATATTCATACAAGGTCAACCATCGCTAGGGTATAACCATTGCTTATTCACTCACATGGTGCTGCGGCCTGAGGCTTATGCTCCTGAGGAAACATCAACAAAAATCCTAGGACTACAAACAAAACAGCTTATTTTGTGACAGGTCCACTTTCATAAGGACCAATAGGCCAAGACCAGCACTAACCATAGTTGTGTTGGTATAGGCCTTATAAAGTAGAAACGATTTAAAGGTGAACATGTTCAGACTTGACTCATGCCTGGACACTTAAACATAAAAAATACCCAGAAGTCCCTCTTCTGAAGAGACATAAAGCGATGTGGGAGTGGTGAGGCCCCATTTTACGCAGCTTCTGCATTGATATGATGTCACCGACTAGTGATTATATTTTATTTATCCCTGAGTCTGTTCTCTGATTCTACCCAGAATCCTCTGCAGGACTAAGGTGATCCCTGCTGTATGGGGGCTAGAGAATTGGTAATGGTGTCATTTCTGTACAATTTTCTCTGATTGGCAATTGCCTGTCAATTACAATCCTCTGCCTTGTAAGGGAGTGGTCTTTAGTTTTTGCATTAAAAAACAATAGATCTGCTATTTGGTAAGCTGTGTATAGGGCAGCAAAGAAAAGTACATTGGTGGGGTGTGGGCATTAAAGTAAGTCTGTTGTTTTGCACATTTTCACACAATTTAAATAATAAATATATATATATATATATATATATATATATATATATATATTTAAATCATTTAAAGGGAACCTGCCAGGGATAAAAATAGCCATTACATTGCTGTACACTGCTTGTTACTATGTTTTAAAATGATTGGGGCTCATTCACTCATTGTGTTGATCAGCTAGATCAGGGAGCTCAAAGCTTTTCCATACAAGCACCGGGGAATTAGCACCCCCTTTACATCAGGGTTCCCCATCAGACTCCCCCTTTACATCAGGGTTCCCCATCAGACTCCCCCTTTACATCAGGGTTCCCCATCAGACTCCACCTTTACATCAGGGTTCCCCATCAGACTCCCCCTTTACATCAGGGTCCCCATCAGACTCCCCCTTTACATCAGGGTCCCCAGCAGAGTGACCATTAAACTAGAGTCCCCCCACATCAAGTTTTCCATCAGAGTACCCCTTACATGCTATAAAACTGTTGGGGCTCATTCACACCTGGTGTGTTGATCAGCTAGATCAGGGAACTCCAAACTTTTTTGTACAAGGGCCAGGATCTTTATCAGCGCCCCCTTACATCAGGGTCCCCATTAGAGTCTCCCCTTTACATCAGGGTTCCCCATCAGAGTCCCTCTTTACATCGGGGTCCTCATCAGAGAAACCCTTAACCACCTCCCACCGGCCACTGTACATATACAGGGGGGGGGGGCGGGAAGAGGGGGAAGCTGCAGCTCTGTGACAGCTCTCTGTATGAAGATGATTTTATACAGAGAGCTCTCACAGATCGCCCCACACACAGTGCACCAAGCACCACTGATACCCCTGTCCACATAAACTTCAGTGTCCCCATCTGTCACCATACACAAAACATCTGTATGTCCCTGTCACAGTCCCCAAAACATGTCTTTCCCCCATCACCGCCAATACCAAATTTTTGCCAAAGAAATGTAGCAGTATCATTTTTGGTCAAAATTTATGAAGAGAGATTACTTATTTGCAAAATTGTATAACAGAACAGAAGAAAAATGCATTTTTTAAAAAAAAAAATTTTGCTCTTTTTTCATTTGTAGTGTAAAAAATAAAAACCCCAGAGGTGATTAAATACCACCAAAAGAAAGCTATATTTGTGTGAAAAAAATGATAAAAATTTAATATGGGTACAGCGTTGCATGACCGCGTAATTGTCATTCAAACTGCAACAGCGCTGAAAGCTGAAAATTGGTCCGGGAAGGAGGGGGGTTTAAGTGCCCAGTATTGAAGTGGTTAAACAAAAAAAAAAGCATAAATTGAAAAAAAAAAACCCACAATATTTTTTACTGTTATAAAACATATCCAATAAAAAAATAATTAAAATCAAATTTCCTTATAAATTTAGGCCAAAATGTATTCTGTTACATGTCTGATAAAATTAAAAATCCCAATAAGTGTATATTGATTGGTTTGTGTGAAAAAACTATGAGATATATATTGGAATTTTCATTTATTCATTTTTTATACTAGTAATGGCGGTGATCACTGACTTACAGTATAACGGGATGGTATGCAATCTGATACTAACTCCCACTTACATCTCCAGTGACACTAATACAGTGATCAGTGCTAATAATATACACTGTCACTGTACTAATGACACTGACTGGGAAGGGGTTAACATCAGGGGCAATCAAAGGGTTATATGTGTAACAATATTTACAATGTGTACTGTGTGCTGATTTTACTAAGGGATGTGCTGGTTTTTACTCCCTGCGGAGAAACAAAAACCGGACCATTGCCAATGTCAGAAGAGAGCTCTGTGTTGTGTACATACACAGAGCTCTCTCTTGTCACTTTCCCCAATGATCGGCAGGTTCCGGCCATAGATTATTGTCCGGAAAACGCTAATCGGAATGTGCTGGAGCCAGTGAAAACACAACCGGGTGGACGGGCGCCCCTACCCCCTACCTGGAAATGCAGAATCATGTATATACACATGCCATTCTGCGCAGCGGGCATGCACTGTAGCAGTAAAGCTACAGTGTGCCGTCAGCAGGTGGTTAAGCTAGAACCAATATGCAGTCACTGAACTCAAGGTCCACAATGGCAACCCTGGATGCCTCCATCTCTTCAAACAAGCAAAGGCCGTTACCAAACTTTCATCCCAGACAAGTTCCCTGTAAACTCTAAAGGAGAGTTGGTGGAGATTTACATTGCAGAAATACACCCATATGACATGGAAATATGCAAACCAATGCTGACACACCGTACTACTCTGTATGATAATCAAATGATAATAAAATCACCTCGATGGAATTTCCTCCTGTTACTGGAACCTGCTCTAGGTAGATCCATGGAGAACTTTTTAACCATTTTACTGAGTTCATGTAACCTTTTAGTATCAATACATATTCTGTGAGGTGATGACATTTCTATCAGTAATAATTCCAATTTTTATTGTCTGAATGGGCAAAGTGATAGATTATTGTTAAAACTTATGCAAAGAAACTGGCCTCCCTACAATGATGTCAGCGTCCTTAAAAACTTTATTATTCCAGACAACTGGGGGGGCTGGAAGGCCTTCCCAGAATGTCCTCATTCTGACACGTTTCACCTGGAAAAGACTAATTCACATAGACCTTTCTTGGTGAAACGCGTCAACGTGAGGCGGTTATGGGCAGGTACAGACAGACACAGCTCAATTTGATATCCGTGCAGCTATGGGTTCAAGGCATTGAGAGCAGACAGGTTGCGTCAGGGGCATGCACCCACACAAATGTCAAATTGGGAGCAGGGGCTGTCTCTTGGCAGCCGCCGCTCTCCAACTGACATGAATGAAACAGCCTGCATGGGGATGCATGGAACACCTGTGTGGGTAAATACGGCCCTCACACGGGCATACTACAGCCTTAGATTACACATTGCAGTGTATGATTAAGGCTGGCCATACATTATACACTTTTCTTATTCAATTTCCTTTAGATTTACCTTAAACTATGTAGTGCAAGGGTCTGCCTGATTGCATACAAATTGAAAGTGTTTAGGTTTGACCTCATATTTTTATGGTTTCGGTAAATCTAATGGAATATTGTATAATGTATGGCCAGCCTAAGCCAGGCCTATAGAGTTTACAACAGTAAGGCTGGCCACACATTATACAATTTTCTTGTGCATTTTTCCTTTAGATTTATCAAAACCATATAATATGAGTTCACATCTAAACACTTTCAATTTGTACTATAACTCTATGTTATGTCCTTAAAGAAAATAGTGTCTGATAATTTGTGTTCAACATATGGACCAAATATATTCGTGATGTTTTTCATTTTTCTATATTTCTTTTTTTTTATTTCATTTCAACAATAAAATATATTTACCTCTAAACACTCAATTTGTAAGCAATCAGGCAGACCCTTGCACTACATAGTTGAAGGTAAATCTAAAGGAAATTGAACAAGAAATTTGTATAATGTATGGCCAGGTTATCAGTAATTTTTCAGAAGTGACACAATTTGTAATGATTAATAAACAACAGGGTGTCCTATCTACTGCTATCTGTAAATCTGCCCCATGTTACTGATCCCAGGCCCAACTAGCATATGCAGGATGAGAGGACATAGAAGATACATGTGTCTGCAATACTACATAGGCAGAATCAGAATTGTATGTCCTGGTCCAGTGACTAAACTCCCTTTACACAGGGTCCCTTATTCCCTGGAAACTCCCAGCAGACCAGCTACCAGGCTCCCCTAATTATAACGGAAAGCTCACCGTGCTGCATATGTCAAAGCAGTCATTGGTGATGCAAAGGCTTCTGGGAGCAGGCCCATGAGCTGCTGAGATCTGCGAGGTTCCTAATCTTTACTTTTAAATATAAAAAAATAATCAAAAAAAAAAAAAGTTCCCTAATTGCTGCATAAACAATACAGGACATACATTACATGTGAACAGTAAAATCAATTTAAATTAAATCATACACAATTGCATATACATAAAAAAAAATAGTTTACCCCAACATTTAAATAGTATAAAATTATGATATTTTCAGTGTTCTGAGGAGAATTAGCAGTTCGAGAGAAGAAGAATTTACAGCTCACCCTAAAAACAAGCCTTGAGTGCGATTATTCATCACCTAGAAAATGACTGCAAGGATTAGATATAGTCAGTGCCTGGGGGAGCCACAAGGTGGCGCTAATACTTGACAGCCTCAGGGTAAGAAGGCAGTTTGGGGAAGGTGGCCTTGGCGTGTCTAAAGAGCAGGCTAGTTTGTGGATACAGTGTAAGGATTAACACTGGGGGTAATAAATTATACCAGCATATAACTCGTTTCTACCCAAACTTCCCTGTACTGGCGTTTATTTCTTTTTGGCACGCTCAGCGCAGTCCAGGGCGGCCATGTTGCAGGAGGCAGTGATCATGTGCAGAAGACTGATCCCGGATTTCACCAGAGAGATAGGACAGCTGACCCAGAAGATAAGGCGGAAAATACCGACTGCTCCGAGCGGACCCAATGCCACTGTAGAAATAGAGAGAGGGATAGATCAGTATAACAACCAGAACACAAAGCCCGTTCCTCCTCCTGTGCAAACCCAGCAGCAGCACACAGCCCCACCTGCTGGTCCCTCGGTGAAGTACAGCAGATACAGCATGCAGTAGAAGAGCTCGTTGCCAGCACACATCAGGAACAGCACAGGCTGTAAGAAAAAAAGAAAAGTGCGTAAGAAATTCTCAGAATCCATTTCAAGGAAAGACAGTCAGGTGTCACTCTGTGGACATACCCGGGAAGTGTAATACAAACGCAGCACAGGGTTACCACTCAGGTCAATCGTCTTGTGACTGTCACTTCCTTTCAGGATGGAGCTGGTGGGAGACAAAAGCAGCAACTGATGTTAGACACATGTACGGAATCCTGTGGCCTCAGATAATATACTTACCTATTAGGGCATTTTTTTTAACCTGCATTTGAAATGCATAAACACAGGTCAATAGACTCCCAGTTACCCTAATGGTACAGTGTGGATGACAAGCAGACTCCCAGTTACCCCGATGGTATAGTACAGATGACAGTTCTGAAGCTGCATTTGACCCAGGGGTCCCAAACTGGTGGCCCTCCAGCTGTTGCAGAACTACAATTCCCATGAGGCATTGCAAGGCTGACAGTTACAAGCATGACTCCCATAGGCAGAGGCATGATGGGACTTGTAGTACCGCAACAGACCCGAGGGGGTGGGGGGTGAGTCTGTCAGTCCGGGGGATCATTGGGGCTGGCTATCGACACCTGAAAAAGGAAGCCAGTTGAGGAGGACCAAGATGATGGCGTGGCACCTGCTGTGTGGCACCTGAAAAGTAGATAACAGCAGAACATTGCTTGATTTGCTGTGTGGGTAAGATGTGCTTTGAGTACTACAGTACTGCAGGTAAGTTGAAACCTGATGGTGCCTGATTAGAATGCATGTAATACAAACAAAAAGTCTGACCGCTCCAGGTGAGGCTGGTTGGTATCACTTTCTTTGGGTGCATGTCCAGTCCGTGAACTGCATCAATGGTGAAGGGGAAAAGAGGTTGATAGCACTCCAGGTGTGCGATAAAACATCCGGTCTTTAGTTGAATAGATGTACAAACAATCCATAAATGATCTTACATGTCCAAAGATGAGCAGAGTGCAGGCAGGCAAAAGATTGACGCGTTTCGCAAAATTAAATTCGCTTAATCATAATCTCAAATTTGATTATGATTAAGCGAATTTAATTCCACGAAACGTGTCAATCTTTTGTCTGCCTGCACTCTGTCTGCTCATCTTTGGACATGTAAGATCATTTATGGATTGTTTTTACATCTATTCAAATAAAGACCGGATGTTTTATCGCACACCTGGAGTGCTGTCAACCTCTTTTCCCCTTCACCACTGATTAGAAAGCAAGAACAGACCTGGGGAAGGGGGAATATTTGTTTCCCCAAAACATGCTGGCTTGATCACTTGTTGCTAATTTCATTAAATGCTTATAAATTCACCTTCCAACTTGTAATCACTGGATATCGGGCACTCCTTTTCTCTTACATTGGTGGGCAGTGGGAAAAATGCCCCATGTCATTAAGGTCAGAGAACTCCCTTATTAGTGTGGTCATTAAGAAGAATGGCACCCTTAAAGATAGCTAAAAACATTGGTGCCATGAGGTTGACCATGGAACCATCGGGCACCATCAGGTTGAAGGTCCTTAAAGCACTACTTAATTTAACGCCCCATTTTTCTCCAACTTACCTGTAGTACTATTCAAAGCATATCTTACCCGAACAGTGAATCCAGCGCTGTTCTGCTGTGATCTACTGTTTGAGTACCACACAGCAGGTCCCACACCTCCATCTTGGACCTTCTCAACTGCAACTTGCATTCACTGAATATCGGGCACTCCTTTATATCTACCTTTACAAGTACATGTGGAAATGTCCTAGAGGCCATACCCAGAAGTAACAGCCCAAGCCCCAAAAAAAGGGCTCACCACCATCTACTTTTTAAGTTGGGCAGAAATCATTGGAAGAGAACTCTTCTAACCCTATAAAACACCAATGTAAGAAGCATTCTTCCTCTTGCTGAACACAGATGTGAGGGGAACCCTCTCCCACTAACTGCCAAAGTAAGGGGACCCCTTACATAATACCAATGCATGTGACTTTCTTCTGGACATCTATTAGGCCTCATTCAGACAGAGATGGAGAGGGAAAAGCTGCACTGTGCTGACCCATTGTTGAGGACAACTGTGGCCGAGAAGTCCTCACAATGAGAGGCCGATGGAAGCCTGAGCTGTCTGCATGTATCCACACATGCAATGACCTGTGGTTAGAGACAGATGTCTGACCCTGGACGTATCTATGGATGGACATCTGTCTCTAACTGCAGGCAACCACTGTAATGAGCAGCAAACAACTGGGACCCCTGTCAGCTGTGTGCAACCATGTGTCAGCCCAGCCGGAGCAACGCTCTGTCTCCTTTCACTATCTGTGCCTCTTCATCCGAGTGAATGAAGCCTTATTTTCCTTACCTTATAGTGATAATTACGAATATTTTAGCAAATAGAGCAGAGAGTGCTAAAAATGATCCACCTTAGGTGTGTTATATTTTAGGAAAGCCACATTCTTTAGATTTTAACCTATTGATCTTGCGAATTTACAGTGAACTGTAGATAAAAATTTTAGCAGGGGACCTGAATATTGTTTTAATGGTTCCACTGGGGTACAAAACAGTGTAGTAAAAGCAACTGTATAACTGTACAGCGCCCCCTATATATACTCCCCGGATGCAGAGAAATGTCTCCAGAATGATGGAGGGCACAATATACCTGTGTAGGTGCAGCCAGTGACTGGCGATGTCCAGACTCATACTGAGCTGGAACAGCAAGGTGTACGATGGGTAGAGGAGGGACAGGTTTACCAGGAGACACATGGTGGCACAACGGTCGGTCAGCATGTCCAGCATGGCGCCAAACTTGGTTCCTGAGAAGTCAAACATATGATAAGTCATTTAAAGGGACGGTCTATCTCAGCCTTAAAGCTGAAGTGTAATCTGATTATATTTTGTCTTCCCTGCCCTCCCTCCCCCATCAAACTACTAATGAAAGTATTAAATAAAAACTGTTTTTATTAAGTACCTTATTTTATTCTGTGCTTCTCTATGCAATGTGGGGACTTCGTGGCTGGTGGGAGGGGCCTGGCAGGGTGCTTTACTCAGCTTTCTGAAAACATCACAGCACCCGACCTCCGTACTCCTCTAAAGAGCCCTCAGCCCTGATGCAATCAGTGGGCTGGCTTATAGTAGGGGTTATGCAAATATTAAAATACCTAGACAGGCTCCATTCGTATGCAGAATTCCCACATGTGATGCTGAGCCCCCGTGACTGAAAGAACTGGAATCCCATGAATAAAACAGACGGGTCAGGGACAGTCAGGCTGAGAAAGAGAGGCCTAGATCAGGGGTCAGCAACCAGTAGATCTCGGTCTTGGCTTGCTGACCTTCAATTCCAGAGCATCAAACAGAGTGCAAGGCAGAGGACTACTTGTAAAGTTGGAGGTGTAGTAGGAAGCAGGAGCCGCATAAGCCAATGCCTCCTCTGTAGTGCCGGCTCCTGTCCCTTGCCGAGTGATGCCAACTGCACTCCACCTCTTATGCCAGGTAGCGGTCTCCAGCAGGAAAGAAGAGATCTTCAGGTCAGTGTGAAGCAATTCACTGGGCATTTCACACTGATGTACTGCGGTTTACCCACATTGTGGGTGCAGTGCAGTGTACCTACATCTTACCTGGGTTAGCTTCTCTTAGACATAGACTTCTATTATATCCTGTATGCAGGAGTTTTGGTGCACCTTCAGAAAGTGCACCACACCTGCAGGATATAATACAAGTCTATTGCAAAGTGCAGCTAACCCAGGAAAGTTGCATATGCACTGCGCTGCACTCGTGGTGTGGGTAAACCGCAGCAAATCAGTGTGAAAGCAGCCTTATAGGGGGCTCAGAACAGTAAGGGTTCATTCGCATGTGCAAAATGATCCAAGTGTGTTTGACAGGTGGTGAGGAGGCGGTATGTTGCCTCCTCACTACCTGATTTAAACCCATGATTGCTGTGCAATACATGAGATTACGAAGCGGTAGTACGGCAATTAGAGGTTTAAATCAGGTGTGAGGAGGCGACACTGTGCCCCGTGATCTTTGACGTCTCCCATGTTGTTCAGGTAGATCTCCACCTCTTTAATCCTCCAGTGAGACAATGAGCTAAGGTCTGATTTGCTGCAGGTTTTAACGAACATTGTGAGAAGCCCCCTCCTCCCATACATCCCTCTGTTCTGTTCTCAGTCTTACCTTGGTTGAGCGCTCGAGCTGCGTGTCCATCAAAGGCGTCCAGCAGGCCGCTGAGCAAGTAGAAGAAGGAGGCCACCAGGGGCGAGGTTGGCATGAAATAAAATGCCACAAAGGCAAACAGTATCCGGGCATAGCCTGGGAAGAGGAGAGGAGACAGTGATGGGGGGTCATACTGCATCAAGGTAAACATATCCATACTCTGACCCCCCCGGCAGCCATAAAAGCGCTGAAAGTGCTGGGACCTATGATGCCCAATCACAGGCCTGCCTGGAATCGCTTTCACATTACATGAAGCTGCCCTTTAACCACTTCAGGATCGCTCACCACAGTTATATACATACATGTACGCGATTTTATATTTCCAGGGAGGGTGTGCGTGAGCGCCATTCGCCACAGCACAAGCCAATCAGCTAGTCCTGGCCAATGATTTATGGCTGGAATCTTCTGATTGAATAACGGAAGAGAGCCCTGTGTAGGTAAATAAGGCAGAGGTCTCCAATGTCAGCAGAGATGTGAAAAGCAGGGAGGAAAAAATTGGCGCATTGCTTAGTAAAAAGCAGCACACAGTACACAGATTAGACATTGCTAGGCACACATTAACCCTTTAATCGCCCCTAGATGTTAATCCCTTCCCAGCCAGTGTCATTAGTACAGTGACAGTGTATAGTATTATCACTTTATTAGTGTCACTGGTGATGTCAGTGGCAGTTAACCAGTTCTCACAAAGTGTCAGTTAGTGCCAGATTTCTCCCTGCACTATCGCAGTCCCAATATAAGTCAACTTTCAAGCAAACCAATTGTGATTGTAAATTCTCGTTTTTTTTTTTTTAAATAACAAACATGTCATACTTACCTCCTCTGTGCAGTTGGTTTTGCACAGAGCAGCCCAGATCCTCCTCTTCTCGGGTCCTCTTCAGTGCTCCTGGCCCCTCCCTCCTGTCGAGTGCCCCCACAGCCAGCAGCTTTCTAAGGGGGCACCCGAGCCGAATCTCTCCTGATTGGCTAATTGACTTTGATTGACAATCACGGGAGCCAACTGCACTGCTGCTGTGTCTCAGCCAATCAGGAGTAGAGTTTCAGACAGCCGAGGGACTCGTGGACATCGCTGGAGAGAGAAGGGACTACGGTAAGTATTAGGGGGTGCTGGGGAGGCTGCTACACGCAAAAGTATTTTATCTTAACCAGTTCAGCCCCAGAAGGATTTCCCATAGGACCAGAGCACTTTTTGCGATTCGGCACTGCGTCGCTTTCACTGACAATTGCGCGGTCCTGCGACGCTGTACCCAAACGAAGTTGGAGTCCTTTTTCCCCACAAATCGAGCTTTCTTTTGGTGGTATTTGATCCCCTCTGCGTTATTTCTGATCACCACTATAAACAAAAAAGAGCGATAATTTTGCAAAAAAAAACCAAAACAATATTTCTTACTTTTTGCTAAAATACAAATCTAAAAAAATAAAATAATAAAAAAAATGTATTCATTAGTTTTGGCCGATATATATTCTTCCTCATATTTTTGGTAAAAAAAAAAAAAAAAAAAATCGCAATCTGCTTTTATTGGTTTGTGCAAAAGTTGCCGCATTTACAAACCATGAGAATTAATTTCTGGCGTTTTTACAAATTTTTTTTACTAGTAATGGCGACGATCTGCGATTTTTTATCAGGACTGTGATATTGGGGCGGACATGTCGGACAATTTTTACACTTTTTTGGGACCATTGACATTTATACAGTGATCAGAAATTTAAATATCCAATGATTACTGTGTAAATGTCATCGGCAGTGAAGGGGTTAACCCTCAGGAGGAGATCTAGGGGTTAACTGTGTTCCCTAGGCGTGTTCTTACTGTGAGGGGGCTGGGCTGTCAGAGGCATAAGAGATCTAACTGATCCCAGTGACAGGGATCAGTAGATCTCTTAGATGCTGCCTGTCAAAATGGGGAACCGCCATGTTTACATCGGCGGTTCCCTGTTCTTTCTCTCTGGCAGGTCATCGTTTAAAGACGGCGATTCGTGCTACTGCGCCACTCTGCAGCAGTAAATGTACGCAAGCCGGTTGGGAACCGGTTAAGGAAATAATCCAGGTCTTTTTTAAAGTAATCTACTGTGCTGGCCAGAACCACCTCTAGAGGGAATCTATTCCACATTTTCACAGCTCTTACTGTGAAGAAGCCTTTCCGTATTTGGAGATGAAATCTTTTTTCCTCCAGACATAGAGTGCCCCCTTGTCCTTTGTGATGACCTTAAAGTAAATAACTCAACACCAAGTTCACTATATGGACCACTTATTTATTTGTACATGGTGATCATATCCCCCCTTAATCTCCTCTTCTCAAGAGAGAATAAATTCTGTTCCTCTAATCTTTCCTCATAGCTGAGCTCCTCCATGCCTCTTATTAGTTTGGTTGCCCTTCTCTGCATTTTCTCCAGTTCCCCGATATCCTTTTTGAGAACTGGTGCCCAAAACTGAACTGCATATTCCAGATGAGGTCTTACTAATGATTTGTACGGGGGGGGGGGGGG
>BLSH010088069.1:500604-521853 GCA_018402905.1 Glandirana rugosa
GGAGGAGGGAGAGAGGCCACAGGAGGAGGGAGAGAGGCCATAGGGGAGAGAGGGAGGAGGACACCGGAGAGAGGGAGGAGGACACCAGAGAGAGGGAGGAGGACATCGGAGAGAGGGAGGAGGACATCGGAGAGAGGGAGGAGGACACCGGAGAGAGGGAGGAGGACACCAGAGAGAGGAAGGGAGGACACTGGAGAGAGGGAGGAGGACCCAGAGAGCCAGAGGAGGGCACAGGGGATGATCGGTGGGGCAGTGGGTGGAGTTACAAGCATCGATCCCCCTGTATAGCCTTTCAATAAAGCAGCTGACAGCTGTGTGAGGGAGAGAAGTGGCTGTCAGCTGCTTTATAGAAAGGCTATACAGGGGGATGGTTGATTGTAACCAATCATCTGTGAGGGTGCCCGGCCCCCCCTGCTACAATGATGCCTGGCCCGGTACAACTGGTATTGGCTCAAGCATTGGACCATTTACAGGAGTACCGATACTCATGAAAATGCTTGGTATTGGCACTGACACTAGTATCAGTATTGGTGGAACCCTAGTTTTAACAACATCCGATTGGCATAACATGTGAATCGGACCGGCTTTCAATGGAGCCGGTTCACACATGTGCGGGGCAGCCGCGGTCTGTCTCTGAAAAAGGGCCTGTGCGATTTTGGCTCCAGTTTAGGTGTGAATTCCACCTGGATCGCACCTGAATCGGTGAACAAAACCGCACCAGACTCCGGACTGCAAACCGCAGCCTGAAATGTGTGAACCCCGCCTTAGACTTCTTTCACGCTGAGGCAGTTTTCAGGCGTTTTAGCTCTAGAAATAGCGCCTGTAATGCGCCTCCAATTCATTGCAATGAGTGCTTGCACAGTGGGGCGGTGCGCTTGCGGAACGTTATGAAAAGTCCTGCAAGCAGCATCTTTGGGGGCGGGTTGAGAGTGCTGTAGATAGCGTTCCAAAACGCCCATTGCAATGAATGGGCAGCGCTTCCGAAGTGCCACTAAACTGGTCTTTTTTTTTTTTAACCCAAAAAAGCCACCGAAAACTGGCGCCAACGCGCCGCTAAAACGCCACTAAAGCACGGGCAAAACAACCGGCGCTTTATTGCTGTATTACTGGCGCATCAAAAGGGGCCTTAATGTAGCACAGTGAAGAATAGCAAAAAATGCCCTGGCCATGAAGGGGGTAAAATCTTCCTGGTAAAGGAAAATGTAACAAGAAACCACAAAGAAGAGCTTCAGACTGATGACAGATGAGTCCAGAGACGCTATGGATCTGGAGACGCTATGGATCGGTCATCATATGGCCTTCATCAGGGCTTGGACATGTTGTGCTAGCAGGACAGGCCATGTGACCACTGTGACAACCAATCAAAGCGGTCATGTGATTGGGAAGTCTGTCCTGCCCCAGCGGGCATACAGACCCATTTAAAGGGTTAACCCCCTTTATGACAACCAGATAGGAGTGCTGATGTCACTTCCTTTTCCTGTTTGGCATCCCCCATGAAACTCCCACCCCACAATGAGAACTTTTTCCTTCAAAGCGGGTGAATGTGGGCGGAGTTCTGGCTCTTGTGAATGGGCGTGGCAGACCGGGCGTTTCCTGACCCATCAATAGGATTTGGCTGCTAGTAGGAGGGACAGGTTGGTAGTCTGAGGTGCTTGGCTCCTCCTGTATGGGCCGTGTGGGTGTGTGACCCAAGTCACATGACCAGTAGCTGGGGAAGGGCGGGCACAGTGCTCACCAATCATATAATAGGAAGTGAGGAGTATGGAGGCCGTACACTGAGTGAGAGGATTCCTGTACACTCTGCTGTGTTATCAGCACCCCCCCCCCCCAAATTTCATACAATGGACTACAGAACACCTCCCTCTGTGTTATGAAATGTAAAGGGTGGGGGGTGTTCTGTAGTTCTATTCTAAGCCTGATAACAATGCTGCTTTATAGATGCAGTATGGTGAGTTAACATCCTGTGCTCTCTGCAGTGTTATCAGCCCCGTCCATCTCTAAGAACTACAGAACACCTCCTTCTATGCCATAGAGATTAGAAGAGGGAGGTGTTCTGTAGTTGTGTTCTAGGTTGACACCACTGCTCCTCCATAGATACAGGACACTGAGTAAGCCGATAATGTCCTGTGCTCTCTGCAGTGTTGTCAGTCCCAGATAGCTCTCTCCTCAAAACTACAGAACACCTCCCTCTATGTTATGGAGAAGGGGGTGTGAAAATGTTCTGTAGTCCTGTTCTAGGGTGACAACAATGCTGCTTCATAGAAGTGTTAATACGGCGAGTGAGCCAATAACATTCTGAGCTCTCTGCAGTGTTATCAGCCCCATCCATCTCTAAGAACTACCAAACACCTCCCTCTATGTTATAGAGATAAGAAGGGGGAGGTGTTCTGCAGTTCTGCTCCAGGGTGACAACACTGCTTCTCCAAAGATAGAGTACAATAAGCAAGCCATTAGCATCCTGTGCTCTCAGCGGTGTTGTCAGTCCCGTCCACCTCTCTTCTCCAAACTATGTTATGTAGATGAGGAGGGGAGGTATTCTGTAGTCCTATTCTAGGATGACAACGCTGCTTCTCCAGATACAGAACACAGAGAGCTGATAACATCCTGTGCTCTCTGCAGCCCTGGCAATATCTAAGAACTACAGAACACCGTCACCTATATTATCGAGATGAGGGGGAGGTGTTCTGTAGTCCTGTTCTAGGGAGGCAATGTTGCTTCAAAAATGAAATACGGTAATTGAGCAGATAACATCCGAAGCTCTCAGCAGCATTATCCCCGTTCATCTATCCATCTCCAAGAACTACAGAACACCTCTGTGTTATGGAGACGAAGGGGAGGTGTTCTGTAGTTCTGTTCTCGGGTGACAAAGCTGCGTCTCCATAGACAACAATACAAGGAGTGAGTCAATAACGTCCGGTGCTCTCCCTGGTGTTATTGGCCCATCTATAGGAAGTACAGAAGACCTCCCTCTCTATTATGGAGACGAGGGGGAGGTGTTCTGTAGTCCTCTTCTAGGGTGACAACGCTGCTCCTCCATAGAGAAGAGAGCTGAGAACGTCCTGTGCTCTCTGCCCCGCCCACCTCTCTGAGAACTACAGAACACCTCCACCTCTGTGTTATGGAGATGAGAAAGGAAGAGGGGGGTGTTCTGTAGTCCAAATCAGGAGAGCAGATCAGGGTGACCCCAGGTGCTGCAAGACAAGAGAGGTGACCCCCATCCTCCTATTATATAGAGGGTGACCCCATGACGTCACTTCCATCCCCCCTCATTACACCCCTATAGAGGGGCACCAATGAGAACCCCTCTCTCCCTTCCCCCCGCCACCGGCACCCCCTCCTTACCGATCAGGTTGGGCACAAACAGGAAAATGTTCTCCTCCGCCATCTTTTCCAGTGACGTCACTGACCGGACTCCGCTCCCTGGCAACCAGCTGAGAGCAGCGAGGTGGAGGGAGAGAGCGCCGCCTGGAGGGCCATAGAGAAGGCTGGCTGGGGACGGAGAGGATAGGGCGGCTGTGCAGCGACACCTGGTGGCGGAGAGGTGTGTGGGAGGAATGAGTGGAATGGAAGGTGTGGTGGTAATGACAGGGAAGAGGAGGATAATGGCCCTGATAATGATGATCAGCCTGCTAAGAATAGAGAGGAGAGGCTGCAATGTACAGCAGGAGACTCTCATCCATGATTCCAATGCAGAGAATCAGCGGAAGGCCTCATGCACACTTTATATACCGGCAATATTTATATATTTAATACCTCTAAGCACCCTTCTATGTGGTTTTTCAACTCCAGTCCTCAAGGCACACCAACAGGTCATGTTTTCAGGATTTCCCTCAGATGAAACAGCTGTGGTAATTACTAAGGCAGTGAAACTGATCAAATCACCTGTGCAAACTAATGGAAATCCTGAAAACATGACCTGTTGGTGGGCCTTGAGGACTGGAGTTGAAAAACACTGGCCTATGCGGCCCGTCAGGGGTTATAATAACCTTTTAAGAGAGGCGTTTAGATAGCAGGAAAAACCGCACCAAAAGCGTGCAAGCATCCTATACACACGTATGCACATATCAGCCTGAATGTTTCCCAACAAATTCATATTCCGCACAGAAAATGCATTTACACTCAGCTCTACGAAAGGAAAAAAAACCTCCAAAAAAGGGACTTTGAGGCAAATACGGGCAGGGCACACATAGACACCGGGATTTTACAAATTCAAATATTTATTATTGCACCAATATGTAGATCAGTGGTTCTCAACTCCGGTCCTCAGGACCCACCAACAGGCCAGATTTTAAGTATTACCTTGGGGAGATGCAGACTAGAATACTGCAATCACTGAGCAGCAAATGATATCACCTGGGATGTAATTCAGTTATCCTGCAAACCTGGCCTGTTAGTGGGTCCCGAGGACAGGGGTTGAGAACCACTGATGTAGATGAAAGAGCCTCATTCATTAGTGGACAGTTTGTATACAAAGCTAAGGAGCACAAAAACAATACAAAGGCTAGGCAGATACGTATGGTGTGTGGATAGGACTCCTGAGGTTGGACAAGAAGGAGACTGCGAAACATCCAACGCGTTTTGAGATGGAAAACTCGATAAGCTCTTCTTCAGGGATGTTCAAAGTAATGTGGGAGGCGTTCGTATTAAACCAGGCAGACCAAATATATCACCATATGACCCTCTTGTAGGTGGAGGGAGATAGGTCTTCCCACAAGATTGTAAAACAGAGTATATAACAGCCTCTAGACCAGTGGTTCTCAACTCCGGTCCTCAGGACCCACTAACAGGCCAGGTTTTAAGTATTACCTTGGGGAGATGCAGACTAGAATACTGCAATCACTGAGCAGCAAATGATATCACCTGGGATGTATTTCAGTTATCCTGCAAACCTGGCCTGTTAGTGGGTCCCGAGGACAGGGGTTGAGAACCACTGATGTAGATGAAAGAGCCTCATTCATTAGTGGACAGTTTGTATACAAAACTAAGAAGCACAAAAACAGTACAAAGGCTAGGCAGATACGTATGGTGTGTGGATAGGACTCCTGAGGTTGGACAAGGAGACTGCAAAACATCCAACGCGTTTCAAGATGGAAAACTCGATAAGCTCTTCTTCAGGGATGTTCAAAGTAATGTGGGAGGCGTTTCGTATTAAACAGGCAGACCAAATATATCACCATATGACCCTCTTGTAGGTGGAGGGAGATCTTCACACAGGA
This sequence comes from Glandirana rugosa, assembly GCA_018402905.1. Taxonomy (NCBI): domain Eukaryota; kingdom Metazoa; phylum Chordata; class Amphibia; order Anura; family Ranidae; genus Glandirana; species Glandirana rugosa. Next base: position 505,821 of record BLSH010088069.1, read on the forward strand.
TTGTAAAACAGAGTATATAACAGCCTCTAGACCAGTGGTTCTCAACTCCAGTCCTTGGGACCCACCAACAGGCCAGATTTTAAGTATTACCTTGGGGAGATGCAGACTAGAATACTGCAATCACTGAGCAGCAAATGATATCACCTGTGATGTATTTCAGTTATCCTGCAAACCTGGCCTGTTGGGGGGTCCCGAGGACCGGAGTTGAGTACCACTGCTCTAGACGCTTCCTATAGCCTGTAATGAGTGTCTGGATTCTGGATGAATGTATTTTGGACCATTCCTCCTTACAAAACATCTCCAGTTCAGTTAGGTTTGATGGTGGCCGAGCATGGACAGCGCGCTTCAAATCACCCCACAGATGTTCAATGATATTCAGGTCTGGGATGGCCATTCCAGAACATTGTCCTTGTTCCTTTGCATAAACCGAGTAGATTTTGAGCAGTGTTTTGGGTCGTTGTCTTGTTGAAATATCCAGCCCCGGCGTAACTTCAACTTTGTGACCGATTCCTCAACATCATTCTCAAGAATCTGCTGATATTGAGTGGAATCCATGCGATCCTCAACTATAACCAGATTCCCAGTACCGGCACCGCCACACAGCCCCACAGCATGATGGAACCTCCACCAAATTTTACTGTGGGTAGCAAGTGTTTTTCTTGGAACGCTGTGTTCTTTTGCCGCCATGCATAACGCCCCTTGTTATGGCCAAATAACTCAACTATTCAAACAAAGGGCCGGTTTTCTGCCCTTTAGCCCTGGTTCACACTGACAGTGGGAATGAAATGAGCTGAACTCGCACCATTTCATTCCCGCATGTAAGTCCCGACTTCGGGGGGCGATTTCAGAGACATGTGTTCGGGTTTCTGCACAGATGTCTCTGGAAATCGCACCCGAAGTCGCCAAAAAGTAGTAAAGAAACTACTTTTGGGAATGGGTGCAGCGTCGCACCGATTCGGAAGGTGCCATCGACGGCAATTGCCACCGATTTGGCATGTTAAATCGCATGCCAAATTGCTCCAATGTGAACCTAGGCTATGACTTTAGGGGGCCGCCTTGTGGCCATTGGAGGTAGCACCACTGAGGGTAAACATGGCCTCAATAGGAGTGCCCCATCACTGGTATCAGTGGAAGAAATAGTGCCCTATTGTAAGGCCTCCTACACACGGACATTTTTTACCTCCGCGTTTTTTTGCAGCTCTCCATGTTATTCAATGGCCCCGTAAAAACGCAGACGTTTTTGAGCCGTAGATGGCGTCCGTGTTATTAAGATGTAGATCGAACGCAGGACCCGCGCGTTCCGAGGCTGTAGCGTTATGGCGTTTTTCATGCTGAGCCGGCAAAACACTCACTAACGCGCATTAACGCCGTAGCGACGTTAACCAGCGTTTTCAGGTTAAAAAAAATAGAGGAATGTTTTGTTTTTTTAAAGAACGCCTGTTGACGCCGGCGCTCACTGACGCTCATTAACATCGATGCAAAACGCAGACGAAATCGCGTTTTTGACACCGATTTTTGCCTGACATCAGTCCTGATGTTTTGTTATTACGCCGTGTGTATGAGGCCTTAAAGCGGAGTTCCACCCTTTCCTTATGTTTATTAAAAGTCAGTTTTAATAAACAGACACTGACCTGTCTCCCGGTCCAGCGATGGAGCCGCACGAAGCCTCGCTCCTCTCCCCCTCCCCTCCGCGGTGCCGGCATTTCTACTGTGGGCACCCGGCCGCGGCTTCACGGCCAGGTGCACACTGCGCATGGGCGAGCGGCGCTGTGCTTTGTGATCGGTCCCGAAGTCTTCTAGGACCTGTCCTGTGTCCCAGAAGACTTCGGGAGGGAGGGGGAAGGAGACCTTCCACTTCCAATCGCCTAAGGCGACCGGGGCTGAAGTACCCCGAAAAATCAGGTATCCCCACCCCCCCCCCCTTCTTCCCAAAAGCACAGTTTCAGCACCTGGAGCTGGGGAGGAGGACTTAAAGCGGAAGTTCCACTTTTGGGTGGAACTCCGTTTTAATGTAAGTGGGAGGATTAGCGCCTCATATCATATGGTAGAATGGTGCCCCAAGGGCCGGATAAAGGCTAGAAAAGGGCCACATCTGGCCCTGGGGCCGCAGTTTGGAGACCCCTGCTTTACAGTAACAGGAAGTGGCGTGAATGGAGATCTTGAAGAATTGGCTATATTGACAGGACACCGGCAACGGTACTGTCCCAATCGGTGCGACTCCCAGGGTCGGGACAAGGGGTGGGCAGGAGGGGAAGCTGCACTGGGCACTGTGGTGTAAAAGAGATGGGGGGGGGGCAGATTTATACTGGGAGGAGGGGGAATTTATGCTTGGGGGGTAAGCATGCATTAGTGCTCAGTGCTTTTGTGGGGGGGATTTTTGCTGACACACAATGCTCATACATCTTGGGGGGCTCTAGATGACCTTGTCCCGGCACTGACGGCATCGCACCGATTTCCAAAACGAGTTCTTACACTACTTTTGGCGTATTTCAATAGATATCTGTGCATGAACCCGCACTGATGTCTGTCAAATCGCCCCCGAAGTCGCACTGAACTGCGTATTTGTAATCGTGTGAGATCAGCTGAACTTACACGATCTGTAACCCGTGCTCAGTGTGAACCCGGGGCTCAAGCACTGCGATCGCTCAGGTGGTGGAAATACGAAATGGTCCTCCCACTTAACAGTCCATTTGACAAAAGAAATGAAATGCGGAACATCAGAGCAGGGAAAGGCAGGGCTTTTCTTCAGCGAGTTACGGGGTCTGTTGTCATTGGCTGCTGGGGGATCTATTATCGTTGGTGGGGGTAATTTGTTGCTGGGAGGCATATACTCTTATGGGAAGGATGTATTGATGCTGGCTGCTGGGAGATCTATTGTTGCTGGAAGGGGTCTATTGTTGCTAGGGTGGATTGTTGCTTGGGGGGGGTCTATTGCTTTTGGGGGTGGGGCTATTTTTTTTTCTTTTTTAAGTCTTTATTTTCACTTATATAACAAATAGGGAGGAAAAATACAACATTCCCAGAGAAAAAAATCAAAATTGTCTGTAAAAAGACATCAATATGGAATCACAAGCAGGATGGGGAGATAACAAAATAAATCTAGAAACACATAAATGCAGAAAACCCATCATCAGATATAGAAGAAGTGAAGGGGAATGAATGTGGGGGGGCAGCAAGAAGAGGTAGGAAAGAAAGGGTGACCATAGTGGGAAACCAGTTATCAAAGGAAGGAGGGGAGGGAGGATTACGTCTCAACCACCTCCATGGAAAAACACCCTGCAGTGATTAAATACCACACAAAGCAAGGTCCATAAAGACATGGATGAGCGAGTTTGGGGTGGAGGAACTCGACTGTGCTGCACAGAGTCCTGACCTCAACCCGATAGAACACCTTTGGGATGAATTAGAGTGGAGACTGTGAGCCAGGCCTTCTCGTCCAACATCAGTGCCTGATTTCACAAATGCACTTCTGGAAGAATGGTCAAACATTCCAATAGACACTCCTAAACCTTGTGGACAGCCTTCCCAGAAGAGTTGAAGCTGTTATAGCTGCAAAGGGTGGGCCAACCCAATATTGAACCCTACAGACTAAGACTGGGATGCCATTAAAGTTCATGTGCGTGCAAAGGCAGGCGTCCCAATACTTTTGGTAATATAGTGTATTCTAAAGAGGCAAATAAAAAAAGCGAATCCAGTTGTACATTCATTAAATGTATCTTTAATCACAGCTAATATAAATACCCACATTATCCCTCCTGCAATCCTCTACGGCCCCAAGACTGAGAGGGAGGAGCCATTGTCCTGTAGATGAGATGACAGCCTAAAGCACGATAAACAGGTGGAGTTTTCTTCTTTTTTTCGATCAATCAGTGGGTTGAATGGAGAAAAAAAATCACAGATGGCCACATCCACATAAATGATGTGGGTGCACGGATCTCTCCAGTTGCGCTACTGTATGCTGACAGCGAGAACTCCCACCCCTATCAGAATACACAGATCAGCACTGCAGCCATTGGCTGCATGCTTGATCAAATGCTGGTTTTCCAGCAGAACCGTTCAAAGGGAGCCCGTCTGACAGCTGCCGGCTTCAGTAGAACAGTACAGAACAGTAGAACAGTAGTAGTAGAACAGTAGTAGTAGTAGTACACATGTATCAAAATTCATCATGTTCCTGCTGAACCCTCAGTGCTTGAATACCCAGCTTAACACGCATACAGTTGTGCTCATAAGTTTACATACCCTGGCGGAATTTATGATTTCTTGGCGATTTTCAAGAGAATATGAATGAGAACGCAAAAACATTTCTTTCACTCATGGTTGGTGTTTGGCTGAATCCATTTATTGTCAATCAACTGTGTTTACTCTTTAAATCATAATGACAACAGAAACTACCCAAATGACGCTGATCAAAAGTTTACATACCCCAGTTGTTAATACCGTGTATTGCCCCCCTTTACCATCAATGACAGCTTGAAGTCTTTTGTGGTATTTGTGGATGAGGCTCTTTATCTTCTCAGATGGTAAAGCTGCCCATTCCTCTTGGCAAAAAGCCTCCGGTTCCTGGAAATTCTTGGGCTGTCTTCCATGAACTGCATGTTTGAGATCTCCCCAGAGTGGCTCAATGATATTGAGGTCAGGAGACTGAGATGGCCACTCCAGAACCTTCACTTTATTCTGCTGTAGCCAATGACAGGTCGACTTGTCCTTGTGTTTTGGATCATTGTCATGTTAGAATGTCCAAGTACATCCCATGTGCAGCTTCCTGGCTGATGTATGCAAATGTTCTTCCAGTATTTTTTGATAACATACTGCATTCATCTTGCCATCAGTTTTGACCAAATTTCCTGTGCCTTTGTAGCTCATCCATCCCCAAAACATCAGCGAGCCACCTCCGTGTTTCACAGTAGGAATGGTGTACTTTGTTGTTGACTCCTCAAAATGTAACGTTTATGGTTGTGGCCAAAAAGCTCAATTTTGGTCTCATCACTCTAAATGTGCCAGAAGGTTTGAGGCTTGTCTCTGTGCTGTTTGGCGTATTGTAAGCGGGATACTTTGTGGCATTTGCGTAGTAATGGCTTTCTTCTGGCGACTCGACCATGCAGCCCATCTTTCTTCAAGTGCCTCCCTATTGTGCATCTTAAAACAGCCACACCACATGTTTTCAAAATCCTGTATTTCACCTGAAGTTATTTGTGGGTTTTTCTTTGCATCCTGAACAATTTTCCTGACAGTTGTGGTTAAAATTTTAGATGGTCTACCTGACTGTGGTTTGGTTTCAACAGAACCCCTCATTTTCCATTTCTTAATTAGAGTTTGAACACTGCTGATTGGCATTCTCAATTCCTTGGATATCTTTTTATATCCCTTTCCTGTTTTATACAGTTCAACTACCTTTTCCCGCTGATCCTTTGACAATCCTTTTGCTTTCCCCCCGACTCAGAATCCAGAAATGTCAGTGCAGCACTGGATGACAGATGAAAGGGTCTGTCAGGAGTCCAGAAACTCATTGACCTTTTATACACACACACTTATTACAAGCAAACAAATCACAGGTGAGGATGGTTACCTTTAATAGCCATTCAAACCCCTTTGTGTCAACTTGTGTGCATTTTATCAGGCCAAAATCACCAGGGTATGTAAACTTTTGATCAGGGTCATTTGGGTAGTTTCTGTTGTCATTATGATTTAAAAAGAGTAAACACAGTTGATTGATAATAAATGGCTTCAGCCAAACACTAACCATGAGTTAAAGCTGACTTCCAGCCAACAATCTCACATATATATATACATACAGTAAATGGAAGCAGTTATACATGCCACAAGATTTTTTTTATTTCAGTCCACCCAGTCCTGAGATTTACACAGCTCCGTCTGGCAGGATAGGAGACTGATTTTTTTTTTCCCTGCTGCAGTTAAGTAACGCTTGCAGATCTTGTCCCTCATCAGCGGGGCAGTGAAAGCAAAAGCAGCACACTGATTAGCTCATCCCTCTACTCCCTCACTGTAAAATACTTTTATTGGAGTCCTTTGAGGGACAAAGGAAGTCATACTTACAGGAAGACTGGACTACAGCAAACAAGAACCTGTGTCCTTTTACGGCACATGAGTCAAACACAAGGCCCAGGGCCAAATCTGGCCCTCCACATTATTTCATGTGGCCCTTGCATTTCTCCTACAACTGTGGCACTCCCGTTGTCTCTACCCCCACCTTGTCTCAGCAGTTGGCAGCAGAGAAGACAGGACTCCTCTGCCAGATCCTGCACTTTTCCCTGCAGCCGCAGACAGACTTGTCTTGGCCCCCTCCCCTTCACAGCAGTTAAAAAGCAGAGAGGATGACAGAACTCCTCTTACAGATCCGGCAGCTCTCTGTGCAGTCGAAGCACCCGCACATCTCAGCATTCAGCTGACTCCAAGTCTCCTCTGGTCCTCCTCCAGACCCTGCACTTTCTGCTTTCCAGCTCTGCAGTAGCAAAAGGTAAGAGGGGTGCACTGTGATGTAAGGGAGGGTGGGGGACTCTTGACTTCTGATGGTGGGGGGGTTCTTGACATCTAATGTAAGAGGGGTGCTCTGGAAATCTAGTCCTACAAATACAACCAGCCCTTTGAGGGCAACCATAATGCTGATATGGCCCATGATGAAATGGAGTCTGACACCCCTGTTCTATGGACTCCAAGAAAAGGATTTAACAGTGAGTCAAAAACAGTCCAACTGAGGGGTGGGCAACTGCAAACAATCACTAACAGGCCCAATGTGAACAAGAACTGTGGATGGTTTGTAGCTCAAAAGCTGTATATAACACCTTCATCTGGCACCAGAAGAGGTCAAACCCCTAACGTGGGAGCAAGAGAGCAGGACCAGATAGGGATAGAATAGGTACTGAGCCTGATGGCAGAAAATCAGCAAAACTCCCACTGAGGAGGAGATGGACTGTGGGTGGAACCCCTACACATGGGCTAGGATGGAACAGACATATTTGAGCCAACCAGTGAATGGAATAGAACAGTTTCCCAACAGGAAGGACTTGCGGCCTCAGTATGAGCAACCCAGAGAAGGGACACGTCTCCAAGGACTTAGATAGGACAGAGGAACGGAATATGATCTCCAGGGGGAGAAATCCAGTGTCTTCCTAAAGAGGACTATCAGCCTCAGCTTCTCTAAATCCTAAGACCAAGGATAAGAGGGTACATGACTGGCAACCTTTCCAGAGCAGACATCCGCCTCACCAGAGCAAGGGCTGCACAAAAAGAATCCGGAGAATGGCTGATTTAGAGCTAACTCTAAGGTGTGCCCAATGATCTCTGTACCCTCTTAGAGAACCAAAGTTTGATACCTCCAAGTCAGCATGGCCAATAGGGAAGATATGTTAGAGCTTCCAACACAAGGGGTGGGCAGGGAATAGCAGATCTCCTCACAGAATTATGTGGAGCAATGCAGATCTGATAGAGCTAAGAACCAAGCTCAACTCCCACCGATCTTCAGAAATTGCCCCGGGGGGCAACACCAAAGTAGAACTTGCCTTAAATAACATGCGCCTATCCTGAAGCCTTACAGAGCAAAAGGATAACCGACATTCCTGCCTCTCCAGATCCATGAAGCCATCGGGATCCTTGGGAGTAACAGACAGAAGTCCTAACAGGATGACAAAGAAAATGCACTTAGTTCAAAGCAACAGTGAAGTGCCAAAAGGGCTTTCCCCATGAGCCTGCGAAAACAGTCAAGGAAGAAGGGTCTAAACACTGTAGACATGTGCGGTTCGTTTGGTTCGAAATCGCAATTCAGACAAACTTTCCGTTAAATTGGAAAATCGGATGTATTGGGATTACAATAATAAAAAATCAGAAATAACGAAAACGAAGTTCATCCGAAATTCTAATCAAATTTGAAAATGAAATGGAATTTGAAAATAAGAATAGAATAAAATAGAATAGAAAATAAGGGAATAAATAGGAATAGAAAAAAAAATAAATGAACAGAATAGAAAAGAATAGAAAAAATATAACCGTCTTCTGAAATTCAAATGGGAATAGAATAGAAAATAAAATAAAAGAATAGAATAAAAAAAAAGAAAACAAATAACAGTGCTTCTAAAATTTGAATTTCAAATAGAATAGATTACAAGACTAGAATATAAAAGAAAAAAAAAGAAAAAAATAGAAAATAATAGAATATAACCGTCTTCTAAAATGCGAATAGAATAAGTTTGAACAGAATAGATTAGAATGAAATAGAATAGAAAAGAATAGAATAAAATATAACCATATAACAAAATTCAAATTTTGAATAGAAGAATTGAATAGAATAGAAAATAATAGAACAGAATAGAAAAACAATAGAACAAAATAGAAAGAATATAACGGTCTTCCGAAATTCTAATTTTGAATAGAATAAATTTGAATTAGAATGCCGTTATTGAATTTTCCAAATTTGTACAAATTTAATTTGATTAGACTGAATACGGAAAATTCAAATCGAATTGGAAAACGAATAAACAAAATGAATCCTGAAAACGAATTTAACTAAAAGATATTATTTAAAGCCGAATTAAAGCTAAACAAATTTTTTTGTTCTGCACGTCTAAAACCCGGATAAATGGGTCCCACTGAGTCAATAAAGCACTCACTGTAAAGCTGGCTGTAGACTGTTCTTCGTTCAGCCACATAAATGAGGTGGATGGAGGAATTCCCCCCACAGGGACATTGAATTCTCACAGTGGGCCCCGCTGCTTTTAGGATACACTAATCACTGGCTGCAGCTGCTCATTGATGAAAATTTTCCAGCGTTTCCATTCAATAGAATTATTCATTTGAAAAGGAAGAGCAGATCAAAATTCAGCTGGTCCCTGCTGAACCAGACAAATTTCGATCAGTTAACGACCAGCTTTACTGCTACAGGATACCTGTATCAGGAATCTAGTTTGTTCAGCATGCGATCCTCTGGAGGACAGCTTCTTTCAGCAAGCCATGCACCAAAGTGTGTTTGGGATTCTGCTCTGCAGATGTCAGAGGGTCAAATAATACCCAGGGTCGCTCTTCCATGTCCAAAAGTCACCAGGTGGAAGGATTTGTCCTCCAGAGGATCACACTTGACAGGAGCAGGGCAGACTGGATTAAAACACAGGGCTTCGTCCAGTTCAGGATTCAAACCAACTTATCAAGAGTTCTTGTTACAGTAAAGCAGTGGTTCTCAACTCCGGTCCTCAGGACCCACTAACAGGCCAGGTTTGCAGGATAACTGAAATGCATCACATGTGATATAATTTGATGCTCAATGATTGCAGTATTCTAGTCTGCATCTCCCCAAGGTAATACTTAAAATCTGGCCTGTTGGTGGGTCCTGAGGACTGGAGTTGAGAACCACTGCAATAAAGGAACTTGAGTAGCTCAGAGTTCTCCATCGGTGTCCTTCTCAGAAGGCCAACCTGGGACAAGGGTTGAGCAAGAATCTCAGGGGTTCAGGAGACCCAAGGAAGCAGAGATTGGTCCTCTAATCTGTGCAGTGATGGAGGAAGGTAAATGCTGAGTAGCTGAAGAGCTCCAGAGACAAGGGATACATTTGTCAATTTGAAGGGGTGCTCTCTGCACCTGAACATTTGAAAGGCAAACTACTCAAACGTCCCCCCACATGGAAAAGTGGGGGCACACCTTAATGCTGAAGATTCTCAGAAGGATTTTTTTGCTTCTAGACGTGTGATCAGCTGAAAAAACAGGCTTACAGGACTTAGTTGTATCCTCATCAAAAGTAGATAAATGAGAGGAAGAGGAACTAAGCTGAACTTTCCTTAAATTTTTTACACTGCGACAGAACACTCTGACCTCCGGCCTCAAGTGATATTCTTGATCATAATGCCAAGGGTATGACGGAAGAGATGATGTCCCTAGAAGACCAAATACGTCATGTGCTCATTGGATACAACAGCTACCTTCTAACACATCTATGAATCTATTGTGTCTATACAGGACACAAGCCTGGATCCTTCTAGAAGGCCATCACAGTTAAAGCACAGGGCTCCAGCCATCTGTTTCACACATTCTATGAGAAAAGGGCCCACTGCTGCTACTAAGAGATCCCTTTTAAGATATTTAACTAATTCTACTGCAGTTTGACCATTTGAGGTCACAGCAAGAATAGGGTGAAGGGCAGAGCCCACCAGCAACACGTGGGCTTTAAAGCAGGGTTAGAATACTTGAAGGCAATAATGCCCTCTACAGACCTAGTGGTTTCCACATTAAGCTGAGTCACTGGAATTTGTTAAACTACTGTTTAACAATTTCCCTTCCAAATGGGAATATATCCAGTAATTGATCAGGGAAAGTCTTGGACCTGTCGGTGTGTTACCAATCCTCAAAGCAATGCTCCCAATTGCAGGTGCAAAAGGAAGGTCTTTGCAGCTGTAGGAGTTCATAAAGACCCAAGACTGGAGACAGCAAGCTGATTGCTTGCAATTCTGAGGTTATAGCACAAGACTGATTCCTCAGGGAACCCTGAGTCAGATGATAAATGCAACCGGCGGTGAGGCCTCTTCTATGGGGAGATCGGAGATCTATTCTGCAAAAGAAGGACCATGAGTTCACTTAAGCAGGGATGTCAAACTGCCGGCCCTCCAGCTGTTGCGGAACTACAAGTCCCATCATGCCTCTGCCTGTGGGAGTCATGCTTGTAACTGTCAGCCTTGCAATGCCTCATGGGAATTGTAGTTCCGCAACAGCTGGAGGGCCGCCAGTTTGACACCTGTGACTTAAAGCCTCTGCAGTCAGCACCAGCATAGGTGATGGGTGAATTCAGCCACAAAGTCCTGTGTGACTGCAATAGACGCACCTCACAATAAAGCCAGGTGAAGACTAAGGAGGACTCCAATGAGGTAAACCCTATAACCTATAGAAACAATATTCCAGATTGCAGACGTCAGTATTCTCATAAGAAAAAGGAGTAACTGTCCCCTGGAACATTTAGGGGAGTATGAGATACAGAGGGACTGTCCTCTCTATGTCTAGATACAAGCATATTGCGAAAGTGTGATGGTGATGTAACTATGCTCAGGCTGTGAGGCAAGGCCTCAGATACTCACCCAACCCACACATCTGGTAGCAAGCGAGGGTTGAAGTCAATGTAGATGGGTAGTAGGAATGGACTGGAGATTGGCGCTCTATGTGGCTGTTGGCAAAGCAGCAGTGGATGCTGCTTCCTCAACAATGAATGGTGGGAAAGATGGCATGGATCACACAACATTCCAACCAGTGGATGACATCAACTTTCAGTCACTTAGCATTAACCCCTTCTAGGGCAAGAGTGCACCTAGTATTGGAAATAGCTTTGAGTACTCGGTGCTTGAACATATCACAGTCTTTACACACAGGGCAAGTGCAGAGCCGATGCCAACGGCTCTGGACCTGGAAAATCTTACACGGCTAATTTATTACTAGAACTGGGTCTAAAAAGCGCCTAATTGCAGTACCCAGTGTTTGACGGTAACTTCCAGACCAGCAGGCTTTGGGTATAGCACGCCAAACCTAGGGTGTGGAAAGGCTAATCCAAATAGCTGCCATTATAGATTCCAGCTCAAGCAGCAATGTAGTGGGGAATCTTGACTGAAGAGAACAAATGAAGAGGAAAAACAAAAAAAAATGGCTAGTAAATATGAAATGGTTGGCCTTTTCCCTGAAAGCTGTATACATTCATTTTCCGAGGACACTCAGAGGCAGGCTGGTAGTAGGTAGGGTTATCTTATGCTGCCCTACAATTATTTTGTTTGATAGTGTCCAGTCCTCCTGTAGGCAGCTATAGAACCTGACAGTTGACAAGAAAGCAAGAGCTGCATTAATTTGTGTCTTGTCTAAAGTTCACCTTTAAAGTGTGTACATAGTTGGTAAGTAGAGATGTGCTAGGGCGTGTTCAGGACCCTAGTACTGACCCACCTGCCTGATCCCGCCAGGGAGCCAACACAGCACAATGCTAATCACAGGCAGTGAGACATTTCCCAGTCTGTGCAGCTGCAGAACGGGAAATGTCTCATTGCCTGTGATTAGCGGTGTGCAATGTCAGCTTCCTGGCGGGATCGGGCAGGTGGGTTGGGACTAGGATCCCGAACACGCTTGAGCCTATCCCTTTTGGTAAGGTTGAATAAACATTCCAGTCAATCTAGTTCAACCTGTGTTAGTGTGTGATTTACAGTGCCTTGAAAAAGTATTCATACCCCTTGAAATTTTCCACATTTTGTCATGTTACAACCAAAAACTTATTTCATTGGGATTTTATGTGATAGACCAACACAGAGTGACACATAATTGTGAAGTGGAAGGAAAATGATAAATGGTTTTCAAAATTTTTTACAAATAAATATGTGAAAAGCGTGAGGTATATTTGTATGGCGCCCCACGGAGTCAATACTTTGTAGAACCGCCTTTCACTGCAATTACAGCTGCAAGTCTTTTTGGGGAAGGCTCTACCAGCTTTGCACATCTAGAGAGGACATTTTTGCCCATTCTTCTTTGCAAAATAGCTTAAGCTCTGTCAGATTGGATGGAGAGCGTCTGTGAACAGCAATTTTCAAGTCTTGCCATATATTCTCAATTGGATTCAGGTCTGGACTTTGGGGCATTCTAACATATGAATATACTTTGATCTAAACCATTCCATTGTAGCTCTGGCTGCATGTTTAGGGTCGTTGTCCTGCTGGAAGGCGAACCTCCGCCCAGTCTCAAGTCTTTTGCAGACTCTAAGGCCTCATACACACGGACGTTTTTTGACGCCGGCGGTTTATGGCTATTTTTGCAGTTCTCCATGTTAGTCAATGGCCCCATAAAAACGTCGGCGTTTTTGAGCTGTAGGTGGCGTCGGCGTTAGTGAGCAGAAAGTAGAACCCACAGCCCTCACGTTCTGAGACTGCAAACCGACGCCACAAAGCGCCAACTAACGCCAACAAACGCCAACTAATATTGTACCGGCGTTTTTTGACGCCGACGTTTTTAGGTTGAAAAATAGCAGAGGGATGATTTTTTTTTAAAAAAACGCCTATTGACGCCGACGCTCACTAATGCCAAAAAACGTCAATACATAACGCCGAAAAACGTCGCCTTTTTTTCCTTGACGTCGGGCCCGACGTTTTGTTTATTTTTTTATATACGCCCGTGTGTATGAGGCCTAGGATTCTAAGATTGCCCCGCATTTGGCTCCATCCATCTTCCCATCAACTCTGACCAGCTTCCATGTCTCTGCCGAAGAAAAGCATCCTCACAACATGATGTTGCCACCATGTTTCACAGTGGGGATGGTGTGTTCAGGGTGATGGGCAGTGTTAGTTTTCTGCCACCCATAGCATTTTGCTTTTAGGCCAAAAAGTCCAATTTTGGTCTCATCTGACCCGAGCATCTTCTTCCACGTGTTTGTTACCGCCCCCCCCTCCCCCCGCCATGGCTTCTCGCAAACAGGACTTCTTATGGCTTTCTTTCAACAATGGTTTTCTTCTTGGGGAACAGAGTGCAGCGCTAGGTTGGAAATAGTCATAGGATAAAACAATACATAGGTATACAGCTAAATATACACTAATAGCAGATGCATACTTTCAATGACCATACAGTAAAGTCCTTTTAAAGTTCACATGCAAATGTATAGGATAACTGTAGTGGGTACACAGGAATATAAAGCTGATGCAATGTGTTATTGCAGATTGAATCTGGGTATATAGTGACAGGTGACTTGACAATCAGGTGCTCGATGTGGTGATGATCCAGAAAAGGTGAGTGATTGTACTTACCAGAAGCTGGTAAAGTACCAGCAAAAGAGATGATACCGATGGTCCAAGGAGGATGAAGGAACGTCACAGTGCTCAGAAAATCGTGACAATCCCACTGCATGTGGGTGTGCTTACCGGAAAATAGTAGTATGAAAGCAGAAGTACAATGGTTTCCTATGGGTGAGTCCTTTCTTGGTCTGTAATGATACCGGGGTTCCTTCAGAGGGTTCCTATGCCTCTTCAGTGGACAGTGATATCACTCCCATGTGGTTTGGTTAGAATGAGAACAAGGAAAAAGCTCCATAGCGTAATTCAATTTCTCACAAAAATGTATTAAATACGGATTAAGAACACTTACATTGAATAAAATAAAGATGAGCTCATCAATAAAAATACGGGCAGCATTTTGTCCCCCGACACACTTGTTCTCATTCTAACCAAACCACATGGGAGTGATATCACTGTCCATTGAAGAGGCATAGGAACCCTCCGAAGGAACCCCGGTATCATCACAGACCGAGAAAGGACTCACCCATAGGAAACTATTGTACTTCCGCTTTCATACTACTATTTTCCGATAAGCACACCCACATACAGCGGGATTGTCACGATTTTCTGAGCACTCACTTGAGCACTGAGCACTGTGACGTTCCTTCATCCTCCTTGGACCATCGGGATTCATCATCTCTTTTGCTGGTACTTTACCAGCTTTTGGTAAGTACAATCACTCACCTTTTCTGGATCATCACCACATCGAGCACCTGATTGTCGAGTCACCTGTCACTATATACCCAGGTTCAATCTGCAATAACACATTGCATCAGCTTTATATTCCTGTAACCCACCATACATTTGCATATGAACTTTAAAAGGACTTTACTGTATGGTCATTGAAAGTATGCATCTGCTATTAGTGTATATTTAGCTGTATACCTATGTATTGTTTTATCCTATGACTATTTCCAACCTAGCGCTGCACTCTCTGTTCCCCATTAACCACCAACTTTGTCTGTTGCCGTGTCAGCTGCTTCCACACACACAATTAGGTAGCGCAGTATTCCCCAAACCCAATGGTTTTCTTCTTGCCACTCTTCCATAAAGGCCAGATTTGTGGAGTGGATGACTAATAGTTGTCCTGTGGATAGATTCTCCCACCTGAGCTGTGGATCTCTGCAGCTCCTCCAGAGTTCCCATGGGCCTCTTGGCTGCTTCTCTGATGCTCTCCTTGTCCAGTTGGTCAGTTTAGGTGGACGGCCATGTCTTGGTAGGTCTGCAATTGACCAAGACATGGCCATCCACCTAAACTGACCGGGTGGAGCACTGTTCAATCCATCATCCGAAAATCGAAAGAGTATATCAATCCATTTTCGGATGATGGATTGAACAGTGCTCCATGAGCTTTTCAAAGCTTGGGATTTTTTTTTTATAACCTAACCCTGCTTTAAACTTCTCCACAACTTTATCACTGACCTGGTGACTTCCTTGGCCTTCATGGTGCTGTTTGTTCATTAAGGTTCTTTATCAAACCTCTGAGGGCTTCACAGAACAGCTGTATTTATACTGAGATTAAATTACACACAGGTGGACTCTATTTACTAATTAGGTGACTTCTGAAGGCAATTGGTTCCACTAGAATTTAGTTAGGTGTATTAGAGTAAAGAGGGGTGAAGACAAATGCACGCCACAATTTTCAGATATTTATAAAAAAAAAATTTGGAAAACCATTTATCATTTTCCTTCCACTTCACAATTATGTGCCACTTTGTGTTGTAACATGACAAAATGTGGAAAATTTCAAGCAGTATGAATACTTTTTCAAGGCACTTTATGTCAATATCAATTCTCATATCCTTGTAAATTGCATTTGCGAAGATACCCAGCTAAGAGCTTTTTTGAAACTATCGACACCACCACCGCTTGCGGAAGGGAGTTGCACATACTTACCGCTCTAACAGAAAGAGTCCCCTAAGCAGTCTAAGGTTGAACCGCTTCCCCTCCAAATTCAACGAGTGGCCACGTGTCTTCTTAAGCTACCTGAAACTGAATAGTTTAATCCCTGTGCTAATAATCACCATTGAGGTATTTGTATATTGCCATCATATCAACTCTCAAGTATCTCTGCTCCAGGGAGAATTTGTTTGCTGTTTGTAGTCGTTTTTCGTAAGAGGTCCTCCAGTCCACTTACTAGCTTTGTCACCCTTCTCTGGACTCTTTCCAGTTCCAGAGGATTCTTTCAGGTATAAGGATTCTGTTTTACGGATTCCTCCAACATGTCAGCTTTGAAGTACAATTTATTCCTAGCA
>BLSH010088069.1:534827-557445 GCA_018402905.1 Glandirana rugosa
AAAAAGTCCTGTTTAACCCGAAAGTACACCATTTACCATAACCAATAGAGGACTAAAAAAAAAAAAAAAAAATAAATTAACCGTAGTCTTTTGATCGGGTTTTATCATTTTTTTTATATATACAAAAATTTACATCGACATATAAAGAACAATGATGGAATTGGATGCTGGTTTCTTGTTGGGTTTAGTTTAAGAGGACGAGACCTTCTAACGTCTCTATGGTGTGTGTCATAGAGTGTTTTCACTCATGTGGGGAGTGTAAAAACATTTATAAAATAAGATAGAAAAGCACACTGTTGTGACTTCTTTATTGTGAAACGATGTTACATTTCATCACTCACATGTCGAACATATTGTCACATTTAAACGACAGGGGAGTTTTATTGAGTTGTGTGTCAGTAATTACAGATTTGGTGACCATTGTTTCCACTCATGTAGGGACACTACTTTACATTGTAGCAAAGTGTTATTTCTTCAGTGTTGTCACACGAAAAGATAGAATAAAATATTTACAAAAATGTGAGGGGTGTACTCACTTTTGTGAGATACTGTGTGTGGTATCTCTGCAATCTTCCAGAGCAGGAGAATTTGATTTGGGTTGTTCTTTGGTCGTAGGTTAAGGTAGTAACAAGAAATATACAGCTACATTTAAAAACATATATATTTTTTTTACTATTTTGGGCTAGTTTTCTGATGCCAATTAAATAAAAAAAAAAAAAAAAAATCAGGAGATAACCAATACCATTTACCACATGAAAGCCCAATTTGTCCTGAAAAAAACCCAAGGTATAATCCATCTGGATGCACGAAGTTGTTGTGATGACATGTATGGTTTTACTAATATGTCAAAATTGCGCTTAGGCATTTAGATTTGTTTTACGCTTAGGAGTAAAGGGGTTATATTTGGTTGATTTTCTTGCCACTACGAAAGCAATACATACTCTCCTTCCACGGTTGCTATTCTATGCCAGGAAGCTAATCATACTATCCTGGAAATAAACATCAGCACCAAACTTAGCAGCATGGAAAATCGCTAATGAACAAAGCAATACCTTTATACAAAGACAAACTATACAATGCCCTCTTACCCAACACAGCGCTCAAGTTATAAATGTATCTAAAAGAAGCTGCTGCTAAAATAGAAATTAAGCATGCATATACACACAAATACAAAATCAGTCCATTGACTCCACGTTAATCTGATGTTGGCATTTGCAGCAGCGCTACAATGTTACAGTTCCTATGCAAGAAAAGAAAAGACGTGCACCACAGGGTAAAAAAACACCAATGTGAGGACCCAGATAGGGGGTGATGAACTAGCAAATCGTATAAATGGTATGCGTGCGCCCACACCAATAATCCACCACGTGCCTCTCTCCCCCAAACATGTGCACTCACCAGATATTGGAGTAAATTGAGCCTTGTACAAAACTCCTGGATTCGTCTCTCTCATCCATCATTCCCAGTACATCGTCATATTAGGGTATAAAAAAAGCCATACATTGTGTAATCCTGCATTGACTTTTATTGAATGCCCCATATAAGTTACACTTACAAGGTATGCAATTAAAATAAGCCACAATATGATCGTGGTAGTCACCGTTCACCCGCTCCACATTTCGTAATCACGACTGCTTCAGAGGGCGCACTCTGAAGCAGCCGTGATGACGAAACGCATCAGGGCGTGAGCTAACGGCAACCGGAAGGAACGCTTGCCTGACACCAACAGGTGGTGTAGGACAAGACACCTCATTGTGGGCTGTGTGAGAGACAGACGCGGAGCGGGCAAATGGGTGAACGGTGAGTACCATGATCATATTGTGGCTTATTTTAATTGCATATCTTGTAAGTGTAACTTATATGGGGCATTTAATAAAAGTCGATACAGAATTACACTATGTATGGCTTTTTATACCCTAATATGACGATGTACTGGGAATGATGGATGAGAGAGACGAATCCAGGAGTTTTGCACAATGCTCAATTTACACCAATATCTGGTGAGTGCAAAACTTTGGGGGAGAGAGTCACGTGGTGGATAATAGGTGTGGGAGCACACTACCATTTCTACGATTTGCCGGTTCATCACCCCCATCTGGATCTTCACACTTAAGTTTTTTTTTACCCTGTGGTGCACGTCTTTTCTTTTCTTGCATAGGAACTGTCACATTGTAGCACTGCCACAAATACCAACATCAGATGAACGCGGAATCAATGGACTGATTTTGTATTTGTGTATATACTTTATACAAAGCCACCTACTCGATCAGGGGTGCTTGCACTAAGTTTAATACAGTGAGGGGCGGATGGCTCTTCTCCACTGACACATTTTTTGAATGAATGATTCTGCTCAATTAGTGTTCAACTATAAATGCATGGAGTATATTCCTTTTGTTCTTTAGGGATTACTTTGTTTACTCTGTTTGGGGGTGAGTGGGGTTAACCCGCATTTCAAGAATGTTTAATATTGTCCTCATTACCTACATTTATGTAATTTATTGTATGTTTCCCAGTACTTTTGTCTCCGGTGGGGGGTTGGGCTCATGATGTAGTATACCTTGCAGTATCGTTCCACAAGGGTACGGTATCTCACTGCTCACAGGTCTCTTTCCTATAGTAGGGGGGACCCTGCAGTTGGGATATACAAGTTGAGGGCATTTTGTTTTCTAATTTTTGCTTTAGGTTTTATTTTATTTACTGTTGAACTGCAGTCATTTTATACTGCTATTTTGTAGTTGTAAAACCTTCAATGAAAAGAATTTTACAAAAAAAAACCCCAAAACAAAAAAACTTGTAGGTACCCAACAGGACAACTAAAAATAAATAAATGTGTATATTTGCCTTTTCTTCCCTCCCGCACTGATCCATTCTGTTGCCAAAAGGGGAAGGCATCTCTGTGTAAGCTACAACCGGACCCCATAAGGTTCAAGATATAACTCCATACCTCCAAAAATTATCTGAACAATTACATTGCCAAGGAGAGCCCTGAAATAGACTAAAAACCACAACCTGCGACAGATGTGAAAATGCCTCCTAAGCCAAGAAAGAAGCCAGATCCTACAAGTCAGCATGACTGAGGAGGCAAGGTGCAACAAATGTAGTCAGGAAAAGAAAGTTAGATGAGTATAAGAGGAGTTAGGAACCCGATGGAGCTGAAAACGCTAGCACACTGACCAGTACGGAAGAAGCACCTCTGGGGAAAACCCTAGGAGGAATCTATAACAAATATTTCTGTCTTAACCTTGACATCGAGAGTCACGGGACCACAAATGCTCCAGCCGAATGAAGCAGCAGCATCAGTGGAACAAGGGAGGCTTATCAGGATAGTGAAAAATATTCAGTGACTCTCAGAAACCGTGCCAGAAAGGCATTCTTCACGAATCTTAAGATCTGCCAAATAAGAGGGGCCTAACCTCTGGTGGACAGGTCCCATGGAGTTCTTAAGGAATTCAGCTTGGGCCCACCCTTTGACATACTTCTCCCACATTCTAGGGTCTGAGACACACCTTGGTGAATTATTCTCTCCTCCATGTCCAGAAGCTACCAGTTGGGAAGAGCTGGCTTTCAGAAGATCCTCCTTATGGGGTTCAGGCTGGGTAGGACCAAGACCAATGGTACGGTCAACAATCGGAACCAAACTACCTCTCCTGCTGCAGGAATAACTCCCAACTCCTCTTGATAGTGAAGACACTGAGGTTGATTTACTAAAACGGGAGAGTGTCAAATCTGGTGCAGCAGTGCATGGTAGCCAGGCAGCTTCTAACTTCAGCTTGTTCAATTAAGCTTTGGCAATACAACCTGGAAGTCGATTGGTTTATATGCAGAGCTGCAACATATTTTGAACATTCCAGTTTTAGTAAATCAACCCCAGTAGTACCTAGACCAGTGGTTCTCAACTCCTGTCCTCGGGACCCGCTAACAGGCCAGGTTTGCAGGATAACTGAAATGCATCACAGGTGATATGATTTGCTGCTGAGTGATTTCAGTATTCTAGTCTGCATCTCCCCAAGGTAATACTTAAAATCTGGCCTGTTGGTGGGTCCTGAGGACCGGAGTTGAGAACCACTGACCTAGACGTTGTCTAGAGGTATCTGAACCAAGAGACCTGACCACGAGGGATGCCACAATGGAGAATGAATCACCTGTTTTAGAAATCCAGAAAGCAGCCACAGAGATGACCATTTTTCAATAAGAGGAATTCACCAAGATGGAGGGAAAGAGCCTTGCCAAATCTAATAAGGAAGCTGAGAGATCAGGCCAGAAGCTACCTGATGCTTACAGGCAGGCAGACAGGTCTGCTCAGAAACTGAAACTGTACCAATGAAGCATAGGAGCCAGGGTGGACCTAGCAGTAGGGAGAGAAAGGAAGGTTCCTTTGAGAAGGTAGCCTCTTGACGCCTACTGTTTTTGCAAGAGGAGAGATGGGCAATTTCCTGTCTGTGGGCAACGATGCTGTGGACCAAACCACACACACACACACTTGTGCTAGTTAACATCATCTACAGGCAAAGGGCAATTTTCTATGCGGTAACCTGCCAAAGCAAGATCTGGGCGGTGTTCCACAATGTGGATACCAAGAAAAAGCATTAGGACAGACATAGGAACTCACGCTTTGAAAAGTACTAGGTGTGCTGGGGAGACAGTAAGGATTTAAAGTCATGTTAGGGTGGAGGACAGCCAAGGCTGGCTCCAGAATGCAGGTCAGGGGGTCCCTCTGGCAATGGAGAGGGTGACACTGAGGTGTATCAGACACCAATAATGAACATGCATGCCCCCAAGGTAAAAAAAAAAGAACTCACTGGGAGAGAGCTGTGGCCAGATAGAACACAACTTCAGAGCTCAAACCAACAAAAACAAGAGCCAGAGCCTCTAGTTGGAGCAGACTCCAAGTGGGAAGGCCCATTAATCTCTGCAGTAGCAAAGGAAAGAAGAGGGTGCATAGCTGAGAGTGTCAGAGGCAAAAAATTAGCCTGAGAATCTAAAGGGATGCTGTCCGCACCAGAAGAAATAAAAACCTATCCAAGGACCAGAAAGAATTTATAAGCAACACCACTCTGAAAAACAAGGGCACATCCTCCTATGCTAAAGGCTTCATTAAGAGCTCACATTTCTTTCTTCCAGTCTTGAAGGCTGCCTGAAACCAGACTTTGGGCGTAAGGCCCCATTCACAACAGGGGCGACTGTAGCTCAGACTTGAGTCGCCTCAAGTTGCCCCAAGTTGCTTGACATCTAAAATCCCATTGAAATGAATGGGAGCCGTCTTAATGTACACTACTAAGTCGCTCTGACTTCAGAAAAAAGTTCCCTCGCAACTCAAGGCGAATTCTATCCGACCTGTGCCCATAGAAATCAATGGAAGTCGCCTCCAAGTCGGATCCCCATCTTAATGCAAGATACTTTACAGTGAAAAGAATAGAATTTATGTTTGGGGCAAGCCCCTCCCTCCCTTCTCTGATTGGCCACAGGCAAAGTTGCCTGGCATAAGCCATGTTGTAAGTCGCGCTGCAATTGCCTAGCAAAGTCGGATCGCCCTTGTGTGAATGCAGCCTTAGATGCATCTGCTCTAGAGGTAAATGAGAGAGAGATAAAGATGGGACTCTGCTGACCTTTCTTTGAACTTCTTACAGCAGATATACCTTCTGGCCTACTATGATATCTCTGATGACATCAAGGATAGGTTTGAGACAGTTTCCCTCGCATGCCAAATGCTCCTTGGATATAGCATCTGCCTTCCAGCACATCTGTATGGACAACAAACCTCTTTTCTATCAAGAGGAGGTTTACAGTTGCAGTGGAGAGATCTCCTGAGAGATTTAACCCATTCTGCCACAGTTTGATAGATTAATGTCGCAGCCACGATAGGGTGAAGGATGGTGCCTGCCCATTAAATTGGGTGTTAAGGAGAGATTTCAACTGTTGATTAGTAAAATCCCCAAATGTAAGCATGGCTTCTACTGGTGATTTTGTTGTTAAGGTGGGTCACAGGTCAATCCACAGAGGCTATAGACCACTGTTTAACAATTTTACTCTCAAGAGCAGGGGGTCTTCAAACTATGGCCCTCCAGTTGTTCAGGAACTACAATTCCCATCGTGCCTAGTCATGTCTGTGAATGTCAGAGTTTTACAGTGCCTCATGGGAAGTGCAGTTCCACAACAGCTGGAGGGCTGTAGTTTGAAGATCCCTGCTCAAGGGGAACGGTTCCAACACACTCAGATTGACACCACAACCCTTTAGGTTGCTTTCAGGTAAAAATCAGATAGCCGGTATAGTGAAAAGGCATTTCCAACCGGAGGGGCTCTGAAAGACTCATGGCTGGGGACAGTAGGCCGATACTTATACTTCAATACGAGCTGAAAAGGTCTCTTGAAAGTCTGAGGTAACAGCAGAAGACTGCGGTTCCTCAAAAACAATCTTATCAAAGAGAGGCTTTAGGGGCCTTGAAGCTGAGATAGTCACCACAACCAGCAGCCCAGTCTCTCCTTGCAGTTAGTATCCACAGGTAAGTGGGTGAATTTGGAAAAAAAAAATGTTGTGATTGTAGCAGAGGACCCCAAACTATAAGGCAGGGGGGACTTGCCCTCATCTGACCTCATTCTCAGTTAGGTTTCTGTGGAAACCTAGGGTGCCTGCAATTACTAGGCGCTCTTGCAGCAATTACTGCCCCTCCGAAAGGGGGCATTCTTCCCATTGACCATCCATTTGAGGGGCATACTTCCCAATGACCACCAATGTAAGGAGCATTCTTCCAAATGACTACAAATGTAAGGAGCATGCTCCCCCCTGACCACCGATGTAGGGGACATTCTTCCCACCGACCACCACTGTAAGAAGCATTCTTCCAAATGAACACCAATATAAGGGGCATTCTTCCCACTGACTGCCAAAATAAGGAGGATTTGTTCCACTGACCACCAATGTAAGGAGCATTCTTCACACTGACCATCTGTTTAATGTAATGTTCTCTGAGAATATTATTTCTCCGTGTTAGAAAGGTTGAGCCCCTATGTGACTTGATAGCACTGTGTGACCTGGACTTGACTTCATGGCTAAGCCAATACTCCTCACTGGACGAAGGCTGATAACAGAGCTTAGCCAGCAGGTCAGGCCCCAGTAACAAGGGCAAATATAGAGAGAAGACTACAGAAGAGTCTTTACTAATAAACGGTAACAGCATGTATCATGTGGTGTCTACTCTTACGACACACATGCCATCCTGTTCCTGGCAATACCTAAAAAGCACAGTGCAAATACTTGGCCACAGTACAATCAAACGCTGGCCAGATGATCAAAGTGTTGTTCCTTCACAGATAGATACACTACAGCAAGAGAGTCCCACCTTTCTCATCAAGCCAGCTCTGCCCTGTCCTTTGTACCGATAAGGTCACTGGCAAGTTGTCACCATCAGCAGAATCGCACGTGCAATAAGGGCGCTAGGCAGGATGTTTATTTTTAAAAGTTTAAACCCTTTACTGATAAGGTGCATTGGGTACCTGATGGGACTGGATCAGGAATTGCACTGTTGGCTAGAATAACAAAAAAAATGAAATAATGCACTACCTGCCTGGAGTCTGCATGTTTTCCCTGGGCCTGTGTGGGTTTCCTCCAGGTACTCCGGTTTCCTCCCACCCTCCAAAGACATGCTGGTAGGTTAACTGGCTCCTGTCTAAATTGGCCCAACTATGTGTATAGATGTGAGTTAGGGACCTTAGATTGCAAGCTCCTCATATATATATATATATATATATATATATATATATATATATATATAAATATAAATGGGACTGATATGAATGATATATATATATATATATAAAGCGCTGCGTAAATTGACGGCACTATATACAGTATCTCACAAAAGTGAGTACACCCCTCACGTTTTTGTAAATATTTTATTATATTTTTTCATGTGACAACACTGAAGAAATGACACTTTGCTACAATGTAAAGTAGTGAGTGTACGGCTTGTATAACAGTGTTAATTTGCTGTCCCCTCAAAATAACTCAACACACAGCCATCAATGTTTAAACCGGTGACAACAAAAGTGAGTATACCGATAAGTGAAAATGTCCAAATTGGGCCCACTTAGTCATTTTCCCTCCCCGCTGTCATGTGACTCGTTCATGTTACAAGGTCTCAGGTGTGAATGGGGAGCAGGTGTGTTAAATTTGGTGTTCTCGCTCTCACTCTCTCATACTAGTCACTGGAAGTTCAACATGGCACTTCATGGCAAAGAACTCTGAAAATTAAAAAAAAAGAATTGTTGCTCTACATAAAGATGGCCTAGCCCTAGGCTATAAGAAGATTACAAAGACCCTGAAACAGCACAGTGGTAAAGACCATACAGCGGTTTAACAGGACAGGTTCCACTCAGAATAGGCCTCGTCATGGTCGACTAAAGAAGTTGAGTGCACATGCTCAACGTAATATCCAGAGGTTGTGTTTGGGAAATAGACGTATGAGTGCTGCCAGCATTGCCGCACACTGCATCTAATTGGTCAGTATGGCTGTCCTCCAAGAAGGAAGCCTCTTCTAAAAGATGATGCACAAGAAAGCCTGCAGTTTGCTGAAGACAAACAGACAAAGGACATGGATTACTGGAACCATGTCCTGTGGTCTGATGAGATCAAGGTAAATTTATTTGGTTCAGATGGTGTCAAGCATGTGTGGCGGCAACCAGCTGAGGAGTACAAAGACAAGTGTGTCTTGCCTACAGTCAAGCATGGTGGTGGGAGTGTCATGGTCTGGGGATGCATGAGTGCTGCCGGCACTGGAAAGCTACAGTTCATTGAGGGAACCATGAATGCCAACATGTACTGTGACATACCTAAGCAGAGCATGATTCTACCCCCTTCAGAGACTGGGTCACAGGGCAGTATTCCAACATAACCCCCCACCCCCCCAAACACACCTCCAAGATGACCACTGCCTTGCTAAAGAAGCTGAGGGTAAACGTGATGGACTGGCCAAGCATGTTTGCAGACCTAAACCCTATTGAGCATCTGTGGGGCGTCCTCAAACAGAAGGTGGAGGAGCACAAGGTCTCTAACATCCACCAGCTCTGTGATGTCGTCATGGAGGAGGGGAAGAGGACTCCAGTGGCAACCTGTGAAGCTCTGTTGAACTCCATGCCCAAGAGGGTTAAGGCAGTGCTGGAAAATAATGGTGGCCACACAAAATATTGACACTTTGGGCCCAATTTGGACATTTTCACTTAGGGGTGTACTCACTTTTGTTGCCAGCGGTTTAGACATTAATGGCTGTGTGTTGAGTTATATTGAGGGGACAGCAAATTTACACTGTTATGCAAGCTGTGCACTCACTACTTTACATTGTAGCAAAGTGTCATTTCTTCAGTGTTGTCACATGAAAAGATAGAATAAAATATTTACAAAAATGTGAGGGGTGTACTCACTTTTGTGAGATACTGTAAGTACCTGTAATAAAATAAATAATACCTTTGATGAAAACTAATATTACAACCACCTTCATCAAACTGCAGGAGAAAAAAAAAAGTGATGCCTTGAAATCCCAACAACAGCCATTGCAGTAACCCAAAGGTATGATGCTTTTTGATCAATAGTACAATTCTTGACCCATTCCATGATCTGTTTTGAGGGATGGCTGAGAAGAAAATCACCCCTCTTTCCATGTTCATAGTTAATGACCCAACAAGGTGGACGGACCTTTAGATTTCATTCAGACGGGCGATTAGGTTCTCTGCTGACAGAGGACCTTCCTCCCTATGCACAGCTGCAATTAAGATTTTCACCCTCTAAACACCAATGGCTGAAGCCACCCTGTTTGCATGTAGCTATATCAGTAGTTACAGTCATTTATGGCCTCTGACCGGCTCGGGACGCAGATAGTGCTGCTGCCTCCAGACGCAGAGTTTAGCCGCAACCTAATCACAGTCTGAATGAGGCCTTAAGATCCAATTAAAGTAGAACTCCAAGCTAAACTAAACTATTGTTAATGCTCCCTCCACCCCACTAACACCTATGCCGATTAACCTGTGTAAGAAAGATGCATATACTTGCCTATTTTCAGTGTGTTCCAGTCTGGTCTTTTGATCCCGTGTCAGCCAGCACCAGCTGCAGGGGAGAGGAGAGTGCACTCGACAATAGCTGGTTATGCCTTGGAGTCACCCATAGGCTACTATTGCCAATACGTTGTCGCCTTCCACCTCCACAGCCGCCGCTAACATAGGAGCCAGATCATGTGACCAGACCGAAGTGGGCTGAACATAGGGAAGTCTTTCTTACACAGATTAGCATTAGCTAGGTGGGGGGGGGGCATTAAGACTAGTATGGTTTACCCTTGGAATTCTACTTTACACTCTTGTTTAAATTTGCTTATATGTTCCATTGAAAGCTCCCAAGAGCAGGGCCCCCCCCTAACACTCTTGTATTGTCTAAGTTTATATTGTAGAGCACTGCGTAAACTGTTGGCGCTATATATAATCTGTATAATATGTTTGAAGTCCATTAAAGCAAAATGTGTGCAAAGTCTTACAGGTTTTTTATTTTCCATAGAAAGCAGCCACAGCCTGCATAGGAAAGCCTGTTACCTGCCAGCAAGCTGTAGAGAAGGACCCTTGCTCTATTGTAAGGCAAGGGTCTCAAACTGGCAGCCCTCCATCTGTTGCGGAACAATTCCCATCATGCCTCTGCAAGTCATGCTTGTAACTATCAGCCTGCCTTGCAATGTCTCATGGGAAATGTAGTTCTGCAACAGCTGGAGGGCCACTAGTTTGAGACTCCTGATGTAAGGAATCATTGGCCTACCTACAGATGTCCACCATGCCCCCTGCTGAGTTAGGCCTATAAAGCTCCCTGCAGACCACTGCTTCCACACAGAATGCAAATGACCTCCTATGCAGAATGTTGCCTTTCTATAAAAAAAAAGAAAAAAAAAACTGTAAGACCTCTTATTTTGAAACCCCTGAAATATATAGTGAGGATTTAAAGCCCAACTCCATGAAAATGAAATAATCCACCCATGCAGTGGAGCCACCTGCACTGCAAAGGTTAAAATGATTATAAAGGGGTCAATTTTTGTTTCAAAACAAAAATTATATTTACCTGCTCTGTGTAATGGATTTGCACAGAGCAGCCCTGAACCTCCTCTTCTTGGATCCCCCGCTGGCGATCTCCATGTGCCCCTATAGCAAACTGCGTGTTTATGGGGGCACACAAATGGGCTTGATCCTGAGCCAGACCGTGTCTCTATTGACACACACAGCGCAACCTCACCCCCTCCTAACTCTCGCTATTGCCTCTGAGTACTGTGCTCTGAGATCGGCTCAGGTAAGTATTAGAGGGGCTGCGGATCATGAAAGGTTTTTTACCTTAATGCAGAGAATACATTAAGGGTAAACCTTTAGCCTGTACAACCATGTTAATGGTTCATTTAGTCTATGGGCAGATGATTAAGGAGAAAATACTCGCCTTACTCCTCACTCCAGTCCCCCGCAGCTGCTCTGTAAGGCTGGCCATAGATTATACAAGTTTCTTCTATAGATTTGCCAAAACCATATGAGGTCAAATGTATACGCTTTCAATTTGTGTGCAATCAGGCAGGCCCTTGTACTACACAGATGAAGGTAAATCTAAAGGAAATTGAATAAGACAATTGTATAATGTATGGTCAGCTTAAGATGTGACCGGCTCTGGTTGCACTCCAACTTTAATGTCCCTGTATTGCGTTATCATGTGAGGCTCTGTCCATAGACAAGCAATTCTGGCAGAGGTAGGCTGAAGCCAAGAATTAGGTAACTAAGGCTTTCTGATCACTTACCCCTAGATATAACACGTTATTTGTCCTTTGCAGTGTGTGTGTGTGGGGGGGGGAGAGTTTTTTCATTATAATCGAGTTGGGCTTTAAACTGAAAGTACGGTTGGCATTTAATATATATATATATATATATATATATATATATATATGCGCTGTGGCAATACACAGATCAAAAAGTGCAGAAGACAAACTTAATGCGCAAGTCCCTTTCTTAATGTCTGCAGAGCAGTGCTCCTTGATCAATTCACCAAAAATGCAGCGTTGCACCATTAACCATTTCCCTGCCCAGACACAGCCTTTTTTTATTCCCCGAAGACGCTACAATTTTTTCCCCTTTCCCAAGTTCCTCAATACACACAAAAGACAAAATGGTGTAAAATGTAAAGAAATGACACAAACTGGATGGATTTAATTTCCAGCAAAATGTTTATTACAAAAAAGAAAAAAAAAAAAACAACAAAACAAAACACACAAAGAAAAAAAAACACAAAGACTCAATTACATTGGGGGAGAAGGACTAGAACGAAAAATAATGATGTAAAATATATATATTTAGGAAATCATTAAATAAATAAGATTTAACACCTTTGCCTCCCAGGCCTGCTCCCCTCAAGGTCAGCAAAGGGGTTAAACAGATAAATATATATATTTTGTGTTGGTAAAAAACAAACAAAAAAAAAAAAAAAAAACACAGAAATGTCAGCAGGTTTACTTTTTACAATGTGCGAGGGGGAGAAAATAAATTAAAGAAAAAAATAAGATACACAATTAAGATCAAAATAAAAAGAGGTGTAATACCACAAAAAGGGTGTTTTGTTTTGTTCTGTTTTTTTTTTTTTTTTTAACTTTTATGAGTTTGTGGTTTCAGGGAGGCTGGTCTCAGGCACAGAAAGGGTTAAAGGAACTACTCCCAGCTGTCTTTCATGTGATTCTTATACAAGCTAATGAAACACAGAGAAGTAAAAGCAACAACAAAAAGCGGTGATATAATAGAGAGCGGTCTTGAACACAAATAGCCACTAGATGTCACCGAGTTCGCTAGTGTCAGACAGTACAGTACGAGCTGTGGAGGGGTCTTATCCAAGAAACAGTACTCAGCATCGCCATACAAAACCACAAAGGGAAGCATACATAGAACATCCTTAGGACTACACTGACCTGTGATGTACAACCTGCCTGAAGGCTAAGCACTATCTGACCCACTATAGAGGATGACCTGCAACAGCTGATTACCAATACATGGCTCATTCTGCTGTATTAAATCAGCATAAGGGCTTGTACATGGGTGGCAAACATATACCAAGTGAATACATGGTTTACCATGCATTTACAGTGCAAGGGAGAAGTTGCTGGTCCTAAGCTTGAATTATGTCGGGTGCAAGCAGAATGAAGGTTGCCCATGCTTTCCATTGAAACTCCATTGCAAACGACGGCCTGCAGACCTATTGATGATAACTTTAATTTTAAAAGCTTTATTGTTCCGCAAATACATGCAAAAGCCCGACCTGGAACCACCTCCCACGTTGGCACCTTTTATACCCCTGGATGGGCTTAAAGTGGTTGTAAACCTCAGACATGAAATATGAACAACGCATATCCCTCTATAGTGTGCACTTGTCTCAGTCCAGAGTACTAAGGCTACTTTCACACTGGGACGGGTGGGTGGTACCGGTAAATCCCCGCTAGTTTCAGGAGAGATTTACCGATGTTATAGCGGCGCTACGGCGGCGCTGTTAACTCCCTACAAGGGGCTAAAACGGTGTTAAAGATGTCGGTGCGCCGCGCTACCGAGGCGGTGTGCAGCCGCTTTGGAAGCGCTACCCATTGTTTTCAATGGGCAGGGGCGGTGGAGAAGCGGTGTATCACTACTCACTGCACCGTTTCAAAGATGCTGCTTGCAGGACTTTTTGTAACATCCTGCAAGCACACCGCCCCAGTGTGAAAACACTCAGGTCTTTCACATTGGGGTGAATTGGGGGGATTTTTTGAGGAGCTTTACAGGCGCTATTTTTAGCTAAATAGCGCCTGTAAAGCGCCTCAGTGTGAAAGTAGCCTAAGTGTAATTTCTGTCTGCTGCCTCCTTCCTTTATCTGCATGAGTCACTTCTGACAAGTTTTTAAGACACCAAGAGAAAAAATGGTGACATGGGAGGGCACAGCCTGTGATTGACAGCCTCAGCTCTGTTACTTTGTGAAGGGGGGGTGTCAATTCCCTCCAATCAGCTCTCAGAGCTCTCCGCCCCCTGCTACTCAGAGCTGAAAGATCCTTTGTAAATTCTGCACTATGAGTATGAGCCATGATTGGCCCTGTTGGCACCACCCAGCCACACAAAAGTTGACTTAAAAATAAAAGGAGGCAGGTAAAACATGGTCAGCAACACAGTGGATGCATCCTAATAAATGCAGTCACTGTTCAGGTATTTAGACACAGATGCCACAGCTGTCCAAATATAACAACCAGCAGGGCTTTCACAGTGTTTAGCATGTATGGGTATATCAACTGATTTCTCTCATTCAGCCTTTTGTGTGCATAACCGGAACAATAAAGTTTTATTAAAAAGTTGACATCATTGATGTGTGGCCAGTCCTTTACAATGGATGCATAGTTACATTTTGAGAAATGTTTCAATCGCATTGTGGATGCATGCTTTATGCTTACCATATTTTAAAGTGGAACTCTGGACAAAACAAGAAATGACGTGGGTGATGCAGTCTGTCAGTAGTATTAACACAGCAGACTTTGTTTTTCAGAGTCCCCCTTAACAGTTTTATTTACTTCTTGATCCTGCCAGTAGATGTTATTTCTTCACTTCCTCCAACAGAGTACAGGGGTTGTCTTACAAGGACACTGTTTTAAATGGACTTGTAAAAGATAAATACAAGGCCAACACCTGCTAATACTTTCTAGACAGTTACAGCAAGCGGGTCACACTGCTGTGACCTCAAAGTTGTGTGGCCTCCTTGTGACTTTTGGGGGGTAAAATAAATTTAAAGCGTAACTCCACTTTTCTTGAGAAAAGAAAAAACACCCCCCTCTGGGTGATCTACGTACATTACAAGAGTTTTGACAAGCTTTGTTGCAGATTCTACCTTTTGTTATGGTGAAGAAATCACTGTTTGTTCCTCTGTGCCAAGTGAGTCTCTAATGGGAGGAGTCTCAATTATTAACCAGCTGCTGCAGAATCAGGGCTCTAATGAGGAAAACTGCAGGGAATGCATCCCTTTAGACGTGATTTCCTATTGGGAGCATCTCACCGAAAATGACATTTTTGTTGCAGGGGATACCAAAAATCTGACTTGTATCTTAGGGCAGACTTCTGGGAAAATCAGTGAGCCAATCACACAAGCAGGAAATGTTTCTGGGGGCGTTCTGTATACATTCTGTGTACAGAACACCTCCAGGTAGCCATATTGCATTGCATTTATAGAAAATTACAGAGCTTTTTTTTTTCTATGAAAGTGGAGTTACCCTTTAACCCTTTGAACCAAAGTAGGCCAGCGTTCTATAGTTTGTGCCAACTTATATGAACGTCTCTTTTGCTGAATGGCTTGGTTTATTAGATAACTGATTAAGACGACAGAGCTGTGCCGCTCAAGTTGGGAATGATTTCTCCCCTCAACCTTGTGGTGCAGGTACAGTCCACAGCCTGGACAAAAGCCAATGGTTCAAGAAAGGTTTACCGCACTTCCAGGTATGAAGCAGTGATGATTACTTTACTGAAGATAAAAATCCATAAAGATACCTCACAAGATATCATAAGACCTCTATGCAGGCATGGCAAGAGTAACACGTTTCACGAATCAAGGTTCGCTTAATTATGATTGAGTGAACCTTGATTTGTGGAATGTGTTAATCTTGCCATAACTGCATAGAGGTCTCATGTCGTCTTATGATGTATCTTGATGGATTTTTATCTTCAATAAAGTAATCAACACTGCTTCATACCTGGGAGTGCGGTCAACCTTTCTTGAACCATTGGTTTGCTAGAGTCAGGGCCCAGCAGTAGGCAGAAGAGGCAGCTGCCTTGGGTGAGTCAGCATGAGGGAGGAACAAAATTAGCAGCACTTGTGACCTATGCTGTTGCAGTGGGGAATTTTGGGAGGGGTTGGCCTTTAGGCTTTTTCACCTACGCTAATGAAGCCTCTCCTAGGACTAGCTGCATGAAGTAGAAAAACATCTACTGGCAGGATCGCCAGGTAATAAAAATATATTACAGGGTGAAGCAGCTGCTTTAATGCAAGCGGTAGGCTGCATCATATATATATTTTTTTTTTTAGTTTGGCCATAGCTTCACTTTACCGGTCCATTCCCACAGACAAACACAAGAAATATAAGGATAGGACAGGTTAAATTGCGCAACGTAAAATACAAAAACAGTCTGCACTACCCTGTAACATTCACCTTAGATTTTACCGATACTCTTGTTTCTCTTCAGATCTGAAACTCCTATGTGCGCAAACTCTCAGAATGAGTCACTTGGCTGCCTGGCCAAACACTGTGACTATTGCCTGTCTGTTCAATCACTTCAATAGACACGACTTGAGACAGCAGAGTGAAAGAGATCAAGACACAGTGGAGTGTATACAATAAAGCAGTGCAAAGTGCAATGAGAATGGGGAAAAGGCTGTGACCAATGGTCTTTTTTTTTATACTGGAGGGGTCAGTCTGCCCATAGGCTTATAGTGTATAGAAGGATGAGAGCGCTGCAAGTCTAGATTACGTTTTTCACAAGCTGACAGGCAAAACTCATTGTAACCTTGGTGTTTTGCAATTACCTGTCCAGTATCATCTCCAATCGTCTGATCACCAGATGAAAGCCCTGATGAAGCAGGATTTGTGAACCCTTGAAATGTGCCGACTATATATTTTACTGGTCTTTTCCAAGACTTGTGAAGCTATCATCCTTAAATGCACGCCTTAAACTGTTCCAGGGATTCCCAGCTGACAAGCGGCTTCCAAAAGCTGAACTGATTGCTGGACTATATTTTGCTTTCAATCCAGCGGCCTACCAACTCATCCTTAAAGGCTCCTGTACACGGGCATGAGACACAGGAGTCAAATGTTGTATTCTATTCTTTCAGGTGCTTCTGATATACTTTGGAGTTAATTTACAAAAACTGGAGAGTGCAAAATTTGGTGCAGCTGTGCATGGTAGCCAATCAGCTTCTAACTTCAGCTTGTTCAGTTAAGCCCTCGTTCCAACTGAACACGGCTTGGAAATCGCACAATTTCAAAGCCACATTTCAATCTGACTTTAGGGGCAACTTGAAAGAAAACAGTGTTGGTTCATGCACAAATGTCGAATGAAATCGCCAAGTACAGGTACTACTTTTGGAAATCGGTGCAGCACTGCAAAGTCGACATCACCAATTGGGATGCTCCTATTGCCAGCAATAGGCTCCAATTTGACATGCCATTTGACCTGTCAAATCGCGCCAATGTGAATGGGGGCTTAAAGAGGTAGAAATCTCTGGGGTTTTTCCCCCCTTATTTTCTTTCCTGCAAAGTAAAGGCATAATGTGCATCGCATACTAGCACATTATGTGACACCTGCAAACGAAGCCTGCATCATTCCCGCTGCAGGCCGCATCTGTCTTTGCCTGTCTTCCTTCCGGGGCTGTGGACTCCGGCTGTGTGACTGGCCAGAACCACGTGACGTCACTCCTGCGCATGTGTGCGGGACCCGCTGGTCACGGCACGCGCTGATGAAGAAACATCGGCATAGTATACAGTAAACATCTCCTAAACGGCACACGTTTAGGAGATATTTACAGTACCTATAGGCAAGCCTTATTCTAGACTTACCTATATAGGTACAAATCATAAAGGAAGGTATACAACCTCTTTAAAGTGCAACTTTAGTCAGAAAGTGAAGTCCTGCTAGATCACTTCAGGCTGGCCCCCTTTTGCAGGTATAGCTATGAAAAACATTAAAAGTTAGCATCTATACTGTATAATACATGGTCTCATCCTGCTCTGCACATGCTCAGTTGCTCTCCATTTTTAGGCACTGCTGAGGTTGTATAGCACAGCCTTAAATTAAACCCTCCTATCCATTACAGCCAAGGAAGCTGCTTCTGTTTGCATGGTGCTGCTCATGTAATCAGCTATGACATCAGCCATTTGATGGTTTGACAGTTTGCCTGGACACAAGCAAATGTGACAGCAATTCCAAGAATGTTACTTTTTTTTTTTTTATACTGTTAAATTGATGGGTTTAGTTATTACTTTCAGATCTACAACTGAGGCTCTGGGCTTCAACAAAATGGCAGCCTCTAGCAAGAAGAAACAAGAGCAATGCTGGAGGCAATTTACAGCATACACTAATTCTGGTAGCATAATTATTAATGTGGAATGTATGTTCCTTGCTAAAGAACATTATTTTTTATCAAGTTGTTATGGGTTACGTTCCGCTTTAACAATAAAAAAACCTTGAAGCAGATTGTCGTCTATCATGCACAGCTGCACCAGATTTTGCACTCTTCAGTTTTAGTAAATCAGCCCCTTTGACTTGCTTATGAGCTGCTTCAAGTTGCTTCTGTTGCTCAAAGATGTTCCTAAGAGCTGCTTTTCTATTTGCACTGACTTGTGCAGAGAACCGATTGAAGCAAATGCCAGTGTACAGAAGCCATATAGTAGCATTTCAGTTATAAATGCAGTAGGTCGTGCCCCTGTCTTATAGGACTCGGGAACTTTATCAAGAATCCCATTTCCTGGCCCTGTTCCATCCAATCTGTGTGTCTGCACCGAAGCAACAGGTAGAGGGGGCTCCCTTTAATTAGCCTCAGCAGGGATGCAGACCAGGAACTGGAGTGTAGGGGTTGAGTCTACGGAAAGGAATGGTTAGGGGTTTACCCCTCAAGCATCTGAACCATGAAAATCGGGCAGACTGACCGTTGACGTGCAATCAGTGAAAGATGGATTCTGATTGGTTGCTATGCATTCCCGAGCCTTGCTCTCAGCCTTACTGTGTAAGCTTTTTGGAAACAAAGCCAGCAGGTCTTATGTCCCTGGTGCAGACAGTGAAGGCAGACAATGGACAGGGGACACCCTCAGCAATTTGTTCTAAACACAGTGGAATAGGGAGTAGGAGCTACAATCGGCGTTAACCTCTTCACTGCCAAAGAGACCAGCATGAGCCTTCAAACATAAAAACAGGAAAAACAAACAGAACAAAAAAAAAACCCATAAAAGGTGACCCCAGTGGTCTGATCCCATATTACAGTCCTAATGCTTAACGTCACACAGAAATGATGCCCCAAAAATAAAGCCAGGAAATTTGCTGCAGGCTTCTTTGTAATGGGTCACAAAGATACTTCTCTTTTATGTTTTGATGAGTAGTGTCTTCTATGTTAATCAGTTAGAGCCAAACTCCAGGAAAACAGCTAAACACAATGGGGTTGATTTACTAAAACTGGAGAGTGCGCAATCTGGTGCAGCTGTGCATGGATCTAAGCTTTAACAGAAAAAAAAACCTGGAAGGCAATTGGTTTCTATGCAGAGCTGCACCAGATTTTGCACTCTTCAGTTTTAATAAATCAACCCATGTTACACTATGCTCCCCCGTCACACTGAAAAGCTAGGACAGCAACACCACTGTGCAGAGCCTGCCGCTTAAGAACTTCCTGTGTCACCTATCTAGATCAGAATTCTAATTGGACCATGAATAAGCATACCTCATTTCTGAGTTCCTCGCTGTTCTTAGCTTCTCCCTATAAATCACCTAAGCATCTGGAGAAACATGTTAAGACTGACGCCAAGATGTAACAACAGTCAACTGGCCCACAGTACATAGCCTACCACACTCCGATATGGGCTTTGCAAAGGATCGTGGGAGACCTGTACTGGTCTAAAACAGTGCTGGTGTTTAATAGCCTTGAAATCAATCCATGCCCCTCAGCTCCATTCCCCACCCCACCAATCCTAGTCCCAGGGTGTACATCAGGCCTCAACTACTGTCCAAGGCAAGTTCTGGTTCTAAGCCACTTCTCCTGTCAAATGTAAGGTCCTCTAGTGCTCAGTAGTTCTTACATTTGACAGCTGAACCATGGGAGGGCGAGACATAATCTTGTCTTGGGGGAAAAAAAATAAAAAAATCGAGGCCCTATGTGCAGCTTCAGATCTAAAGGGATTGAGCTGATGACTAAAGCAAGCCATAAATGATGCAATTTAAAATCGCTTGATTCCTCCATCAACACAATCAATGTTGGTACGGGAATCCCTCCTGCAGAACTATTTTGTTCTCCTGGCAGGGAGGGGGGTGGGGAGAACAGTCCCTGCTAGGAGAGCGCAGTGTTTCTATCTAGCGGCTATGGCTGCAAAAATTGCATGTAAAAGGCCAAAATGCTGGTTGTACCCAAATTGATTGATTGATCAACTTTGGTACAATCAGCCTGCCCATAGATCAGCCTCTCTCAACCTTTCCAACATGGAGGAACCCTTGAAGTAACTTCCGGTCTCAGGCGATCCCTGCAAAAAGTTACTATATCTACACCCAATGATACATAATGTGATGGTCAGTGGGAAGAATGCTCCTTACATTTATGGTCATTGGGAATTATTACCCCCTTACAGATAACAAAAAAGATCAATGGTGTCCGTGGGAACTTATCTGAGAGGTAGAAATTGCTTATTGCTCAAAGAACCCCCCCAGCAACCCATCGAGGAACCCTAGGCTTCCATGGAACCCTGGTTGAGAAACCCTGCCATAGATGGTTCGGAAGGGACCAGCCAAGAATCGATCCATCTATGACAGAGACTCTAATGCACCATGAGGTGTTGTGGTTACCTAATGCAAGTTTTAGGCCAGGTCATATTTACAAAAAAAGAAAAAAGCTCAAGCAGGGTAGCAACAATACTGAAAAATAATAATAATAACCTCAGTGGCACGGCCCACTTATTCAAGGTGCCCTCCCCTCCCTCATCTTTCCTAATGCAGGGGGTGATGACATTTTCATGCCAACAAGATACCTAGGAATACAGAGAAGCCCAAATTTCACAAGAAGAAGCCCTAGTACAATGCAGGAACATCTTGCAGGATTTGGGCTACTCAACATTCTCTAAGACTTGAAGTAACCATTGACTACTAAGAGCTGAAGGAGGAAGTTGGAGAAAGGTTAGTATATTATTTAAACCCCCCCCCCTCCCCCGAAAGTAGTTTTGCAGCATTTTAGGGACGGAGAGGAGCGGCATCTCAAATAAGTGGACCTTGCCAACGGTCTGCTTAAGGAAAAACGAAACTAAGGTGCGCTTTAAGAAACACTAGACTGGAGTAAAGAGTGTCTTTGTATTTTCCTGGAGTTTCTCTCTAACTTTATTCCAATGGGTCAGGTTTTAGTGCAATACCTTACTATTAGAATACACAATTCTATCTACAAAATGGACCCTCTCTCTTTCTGTGTGAAAAAGTATTACCTTCTTTTCTAACAAGCCAAAGCACTGCCCTATTTCTAAATGTTGTGTATCATTTGATTCCACACTAAAGGGCATGACATTCAACTTCTCTATGGATAAAGCCTATATACCTTGTGTGTCTGTGTTACCCATTTCATGACCTCATACACCCTCACTGATTTGGTCTGTTAAAAAATGACAGACATAACTACTGTATGCTGTGACCATGCAGTCACTTTTCGTGCTTCGCGACACCACAGAAGAGGATTCATCTGCCGACGCGGTGATATAAATTACTCTTAGAAAATATATTTATATTTTATAAAGTTACTGTGTGCAAAATTGTCATCACTTAAAATAGAAACCTTTTATAAGAACTTCAATAAACTCATATAAAATCTGTTCCCCCAAAGCAGCGGTAAACTTCACAGTCATTACTTTGCTGGGGGAAGGGAGAAAGGGGGGTTAACTGCAGGATAGGGAAGGGGTTAACTGTGGAATCAGGAAGGGGGGATATCAAGCAGATGTAAAGCTAAGATTTTTGTCCGCTTTAAAGAGCAGGAAGAGTGAAATATTACAAATCAGTGCAAACTTACCAGTTTGCCCCTAAGAAAAAGGGTTTTTGGTGCTTCAGGCCCAGGTCATGTGAAATAACTGCGGCATTTCATCATGTGTCCCCCCCAGCAGCTCTACGATACTAAAGACAGACATCAGCAGAGCCTCCATTCAATCTACTGATGTGCCCCATTGGAGGGCTGCCATAGCATTAGATGGATAAGATAAGTTGCCAACACACTGATAAGCTTGCTTCAAAGAGCAGAGCCATTTTGATTGCAAGATTACATAGAAAATCAATGATTGAAGACTGTGCAGGGACTGCAACAATGCCCGATGAAGGATTCATGCACGGTCCCGAAATGCTGCTCCTCAGAGATCATGCAAAAAAAAAAAACAAAAAAAAAAAAAAAACACGTTTTGGTCGTGCTTTAGCACCAGTTTTCGGGAGCTAGTATGCCGCTTTTTGGGTAAAAAAAACCCCCCAAAAATTACTAATTTTGCATCGCTCTGAAAGTGCTGCCCATTCATTGTAATAGCAGGGGCGTTTTAGGAGTGCTATTTACAGTGTTCCCAACCCGCCTCAAAGATGCTTGCAGGACTTTTCGTAACGTCCCGCCCGGGTGTGAAAAGACACATTACAATGAATGGGAGGTGGTATTCAGGTGCTTTTCAGAGGCTACTTCTAGTGCTGAAACGCCTGAAAACCGCCTCAGTGTGAAAGGGGTCTTACCTATGTCATGCACTGTGACCAGTTAGAAGTTGTTGCAGCACCCTTTTATCCACATGGTTGCAGAAAGGTGTGCAGGAGGAATATACTTGATGCCATGGCATTAGATCACGTGACCTGGATTTGGAGCACCGCGGAACCAGCT
>BLSH010088069.1:559738-585977 GCA_018402905.1 Glandirana rugosa
CGTCCCTCGTCGCCCCTGGTGTTCATCCCTCCAGTCACCCTTCTCGGTCACATCGGTCCGCTAGTTTGGGAGGTTAGGGAACCTCCACTTCCTCGTCCGTGTTCTACAGTGTCGGAAAGATATTTGATCTTACACGGAATAATGTACCTCGATCTCACTTCCTTAAAAACGTACCTTTACAGTGGGGTTTTAGACTACGATAGAGGTCATAGTCAGTGGGGGAAGGAACACTGTGAATTTCGTCAGGTTTCGAGATTGAAATACAGACGAAATTTGTTCATATCTCCGGAAACTGTCTTAGAAATCCTTTACTTGTTTAAAGCAGACATAAAGTTAGAGCTTTGGACTGCTTTAAGTGTCACAAGGAAGGGGGTGACTGATACTGGAGATAGCATCAGATTTTGGGGTGACATTTCCATGCAAAAATTCCTTCACTCTAGCTCCATGTAATAAGGCACATTCTAGTTTATAGAAAGGCTGTGACATCTTGTGCCTGCTCCTTCACCTCCAAGGGATTGGAGGGTTTGATCGCCTGGCTACACTGGCTCTTCCCACTGACCTCCCTACTTGTGGTCCCCGCTGCTCCCTGCGATTTGCGGCCTCTCTCTCTCTCTGTTCGCGGCTCATCAGTCTCGGAAGGCGGCTGGGCCTTTCCTGCCTCAGGAGTTTTAACCGTTCCATGTAATCTAGCGCTACTGGAGGCAGAACTGCACAGAGCCTCCGCACCCCTTTAGTCAGGCTCTCGTTCATTGCTTTTGCCATACGCGATGGAGCCCTGAAAAGCCTTTTCCACCAGGGCTCCTTGCTGGCCCTGGACTGCCTGGCGAGCACAGGTATGCGGCTCCTGTAGCCACCTTTGTAAGTTTTTGGGAAAAGGGAGAAGAGCCCGCCTTCTCGCACTGCCCCACAGCGTTGTAGGACCCTGAAGACCGGCCGCGGCAAACGCAGCAGCGCCTTCAGCCATAATTTACGCCCTCGCTTCGGCCACTCCTTAAGCCACTGACTTGATGGCTTTCCCAAAGAACCTGCCGCTAGGGAAATAGACAGAAAAATTCCAGGGGACGTGAACACCCCGACCGCTATTGCCAACACTGGTACATAATACAGCCTAAGCCTGTAACTCATGGCCAGCACGGCCAGGGCCCCCCAACTCTGCGCCAGTAACACAAAGGAGGCGGGGCTTAGAGCAAACACCCAGCACAGCAGTATGTAGCCACAGAGCAGGCTGGCCCCAAGGGTCTCTAGAGCCACAAGTACAGAGTCTAAAAGTGGCCCTGGTCTCCAGAGGGTAAGGAGCGCCAGCAGCAGGGGAAGCAGAGACCACGGGCAGGAGGGCCTGGAAGCTGCCAGAAGGGTTAAAGCAGCACAAAGAGCATGGCTCGGTAGGGAGGAGGAAACCTGTGAGTGCCCTGGGCGGAGGGAAACCTCCGGCTCTGCCACCTGTACAGACGTCAACTCAAAGTAGGGGACATCAAGGCCTGGACTGCCATCCGCCGCGGTGCGCTCTGAAGAAGCCCCTGCTTCTGCAACTTGTTCCTCATCCTCAGAGCTGCAGAGGCTGAAAGTGCCACTTTCTCCCCCCTCCTCCTCCTCATCATCCTCCTCCTCCTCCTCCTCCTCCTCATCATCATCATCATTCTCCTCCTCCCCAGGCCTTACTTTCAGGCTCTTGGGCTGTTGTCGGACTTCAGCGGCATGTTTCTGGCGAAGCTCCTGTTCCCGCCGCTTGTTGTACTCCAGCTGGTTGCCCAGCTCTGTTTGGTGCTGCATACGAATGAGTTCGCTGCGCGTGTGCTGCAGCAACTGCAGGTGGCGGAACTCCAACTCCTGGGTGCACTCGTGCTGTCGCAATAACATGGCACACTCCAGGTCCCGTTGCGTCTGCTTTTTGTTCAGCTCCTGCCAAAAAAAACCCAAAAAACACACATTCTGTTAGTATTTACAGCTTATAAGAAATCTGAAGTTTTAGACATTTGTGCATGCAATCAACAATTAGAACCTCAGTCAACATTTTTTTAAATCAGTTTTGGAAAGCAGTTTTGGGAGTGGTTGGATCCTCTGCATGTTTTTGCTGCCTATGTTTCCACTATTAAACCTCACTCCATGACCAAGAAGAGGAAACTGGCACCCACCTCTCGGAGAAGGTCTTGGTCCAGGTTGTGCCTTGCCAGCAGCATCTTTCGCTTATACTGCCGACACTGGAGCTCGAAGTACTGGCGCTGCCTGCGCAGGAGGTTGGCCTCCTCCTCTGCCTGGTAGTGCTGCATGCTCTCTTTCTGGCGGAGTAGCCACTCCTGCTTCTCTCGCTTTGGCGTGCTCTGGTTTTCCTGCAACTCCTGCCAGGAAAACACACACATTATATACATACAATACATTTTTATTATATATATATATATATATATATATATATATATATATATATATATATATATATATATATATATATATATATATACATATACATACACACACACACACACAGTTGAGGATGGTTATTATCAGGCCAAAATCAACAGGGTATGTAAACTGTTGATCAGGGTCATTTGGGTAGTTTCTGTTGTCATTAGGATATAAAAAGAGTAAACACTATTGATTGATAATGGCTTCGGCCAAACACTAACCATGAGTGAAAGAAATGTTTCTGTGTCACTCATATTCTCTGAATAATAGCCAAGAAATCATAAAATCTGCCAGGGTATGTAAACTTATGTGCACAACTAAATATATATATATATATATATATATATATATATATATATATTAAATAATTTGGGCCACATGATGCCCAAAAGGGAGCCTTTCTTGTTCTACACTATGTAGGCTAGCATTCTAAAATTGAGGGGATGGACAGACACAGTTTTGAAGCCCTCAAATCCCAGACTGCATATTAGCTGCTCTTTCATTGTTTGGACAGCAGGTAACAAATGTTTAGCGGCATTTAATTATATAAGATGCTCTCCCCAGTGTTCTGCTCCAGGGACCTCTCAACTCCTCCTCTGTGTGCTGCTCCTCAGCCATCTCATCGCTCTGTAAACTATGCTGTTCATCCCATGCATTATCCCTATATTCCACAACACACACCCCCTGCATAATGTGCTGTACATCCTACACTCCACATCTGATTCAACTGTGTACACCCTATAATCTACAGCACTTCCCCTGTACACTGTGCTGTACATCCTATACTCCACACCACTTCCCTTTGTACATCCTACATTCCATCCTATACTCCACACCATGCCCCTCTATACATTCTACATTCACCACACCACAAGCTTCACCTGCACACTATTCTGTGCATCCTACACAGTACACCACTCCCCTTTGTGCATCCTTACTTACAGGCCAAGTCAGCTATGACAGAGCACGTCATCCTGCACACTGTGCTGTACATCCTATACTCCACACCTAATCCCTCTGTACGTCTTATATTCTAATAATCTCCCTCTGTACATTATGTTCCTATATTCCACAGCAATCCTTCTGCACACTGTGCTGCACATCCTATACCACACAGCCCTCTTTTCAGCTTACATTCCACCCTGCTTCGGTCAGCACACTGTACTGTACATCCTACATTCCACACCACACCCCTCTGTACACTATGCTGTACATCCTATACTCCACAACATGCCCCTTTTTACATCCTACATTCACCGCACCACAAATCTCACCGGCACACTACGCATCCTATACTGTACATCCTATGCTGTACACTAAGTCATACTGCACACTCTGCTGTACATCCTATACTCCACACCACATTCCACTGTACATCAAACATTCCACACCACAACCCTCTGCATGCAATGCTGTACATCATATACTCCATACCACACCCCTCTGTACGTCCTGTATTCTAAAGATCTCCCTCTGTATACTATGTTACTATATTTTACAGCAATCCCTCTGCACACTGTTTTGTACATCCTATACTCCACACCACAATACATTACTCTGTACATCACACATTCCACACCACACCCCTCTGCATAAAGTGCTGTACATAATATACTCCATTCCACACCCCTCTGTACATCCTACATTCCAGACCTCAAGCCTTACCTGCACACAGTGCTGTACATCATATAGTACATACCATGCCCCTCTGTACATCATATATTCTAAAGGTCTCCCTTTGTACACTATCTTCCAATATTCTACAGCAATCATTCTGCACACTGCTGTACATTCTATATGCTACACTACACTGTTGTGCATCCCATCCTATTTATCTAAATGCACCACACCCCTCTGTGCATCCTATATTCTAGAGCACTCCCTCTGTACACTATGCTGTGCCTCCTATACTGAATAGTACTCTTTACACTCAACAGTATATTCCATATGTAATATATATATTTATATAAGCTGGTACAGAAAGTATCCAGCCCAGGCAGTCCTTGTTTTGGTACCTCCGTTTTGCTCACCTCCTTGAGTTGCTCCTTGCGGATCTTGTACTGCCTCTTCTGGCTTTCCAGCAGGTTGGTCAGCTCCTTCTTTTGCTGGCCAAGGATGTGCTGCTGAAACTTCTTTTCCTCTGTCATAGCTGACTTGGCCTGTAAGTAAGAAAGTTCATTTGTTTATTATATTAGAATGACCCATGTTACCCTTTTATGTGAAATCCAACAAACTCCATTTAGGTGACCTGACATTCCAATAGATTCACAGATCTTTTAAAACTACGCAGAACACTATCCAAGGCCAAACCACCCAGGACTTCCCAATCAATTCCATATGTCCACCTTTATCTCTCTCTTCATTCCAAAAGTTTTTTTTTTTTAATGCTATATTATGCA
Source organism: Glandirana rugosa (assembly GCA_018402905.1). NCBI lineage: Eukaryota > Metazoa > Chordata > Amphibia > Anura > Ranidae > Glandirana > Glandirana rugosa. The sequence continues at coordinate 564,538 of BLSH010088069.1, forward strand.
CCTTGATGAAATCTGATACTTTTGTTAAAGTAGTTGTAAACCCTTCCATATACCCAGTACAGCGACGTGCCTCAGAGAGGAGACCAGGGGTGGACTGACCATTCGGGCACTTGGGCACTGCACGAGGCCACTAGAGCGCCCCATGAGAAGCTCCTGTGCTGGACTTAATACACTCCTACCATCAATGAGGGATGAAGTGAGGAAGAGTGGATTGACATAGGATGGGGGTGGTGTGCACGCGGAGACAAGGCAAGATCTAGGGGTCTGTGCTCTTAGGATGCTTCAGATGTGCGGTTTAAAGTGCTAGCTCTCCCCATCCTGCCAAGAAACCTCACTGCAGAGCTCACCTGAGGCACAGGGGCTGGGGAGCTGCAAGCGCCAGCACCCAGGACATGTGCATATGACTGCGTGCCGACCATGTTGCACACTACTACTGTGTAAGACAGGCAGAGCAGCCAGTGTGCTGTGTCTGTGCTAGCCACTGCCTAACAGAGTGATGTTAGCTGCTGTAAGAAGGGTGGGTGGTAAGCCCTGTAAAGGAGATTTGTTTTGGAGCGTGCAGCACCAAAAGTGAGAGCTGTGTCTGGTGAGTTCCAAGGTGAAAACTGTAGACGGTCAGGGGCTGGGTGCATGAGTGGTAGACGTGTATTAGGGATGATTCTAGGTGTAGAGGTGACAGCTATGGATGGGTGGGGGCTAAGTGTAGAGGTGATAGCTGTGAAGGAAGATAGGGTACTAGGTGTCCCATTGTCAGTAGTGAGCAGTGCTGCGTGGTCCCAGGGTTTAGGCTGGGCTCCAGAGTCGTCCCCCAGCTCAGGCATCGCAGAGGCTTTCTCCAGCCACATAGTTCTAAGTCAGGCAGAGAAAGAAAAGGACTGGTGGGGGAGCGGAGCCCAGACTGGGCTGATAGTGTGATCAGATGCACCCCGAAAAGGGACACGAGCAGAGTTGTCCCTGGACACAGTAGAGGACAATGGGCGGGCTCCCTCCTCATCACTGGACCCCTCCTCTGTGAAGGCGCAGAGGCGAGCTGTGGACGGGGGCGCAGAGGCGAGCTGTGGACGGGGGCGCAGAGGCGAGCTGTGGACGGGGGCGCAGAGGTGATCCTGGATGGGGGATGCAGAGCAGAAATGAGCTGTGTACACACATGGTGTGCACAGCTCCTCCAGATGCAGGGTCCAGTGATGAGGAGGGAGCCCACCCATTGTCCTCTGCTGTGTCTGGGGACAGTTCTGATCGTGTCCCTCTTTTGGGGGGGGATCTGATCACGCAATCAGCCCAGTCTGGGCTCCGCTCCCACACCAGTCCTTTTCTTTCTCTGCCTGACTTGGAACTATGTGGCAGGAGAAAGCCTCTGCAATGCCTGAGCTGGGGGGCGACTCTGGAGCCCAGCCTAAACCCTGGGACCACGCAGCATTGCTCACTACTGACAGTGGCTCACCGACTAGGCGCAGTACTCAGTAAGTGCCTTGCCACTGTGAGTATCCCACGGGATCTTATACTAACTTCTACTCAATCTCCCTTGCCACTACAACTCCGCTACTGTCACTGACGGCTTCATTTATATCACATCTTCTACTGAGACAAAGAGAGGGAGAGAGAAATGGAGAGACTAAGAGATAAAAAGAAAAAGTATGAGGGATGGAGATAGAGCGACAGAGGGAGAGAAAAGGAGATGGTGTGTGTGTATGTGTGTGTGTGGGCGGTGGGGATATAAACAGGGAGAGATACAAAGAGGAAGAGAGAGAAAAAGAGGAAAAGAGAGAAAAAGAGAAAGATAGAGAGTGCGAGAGATAAAAAGAGAGATAAAGGAAGAAAGAGGGAGAAAGATACAGCAAGAGGGAGAGAGAGAGATGTGGGTATGGCTTTAATGTGAACAGGGACACGGGGCCCCATGATCTCTTATTGCCCGGGGCCCCATGAGTGGTCAGTCCGCCCCTGGAGGAGACAAATCCTCCTAGATAAGTTGTACATATTTATCTGCAGTATTCTCTTCCCTATATACATTCAAAGTCCAGAATTTAGAAAGCTTGTCTGAGATCAAAAAAAAAAAAAAAAAGGGGGGGGGGGGCAGAGAGATGAAATTACACATTGCAGAGCTCAGTGAGCTGATTGGAGGGAACACAGCACACAGGAACAGATTTGAGGCTGTCAATCAGCTGGAGATCCCTCCTCTGTCACCATTTTTCTCTTGGTGTCAGAAAAACTGGTCAGAAGTAATTCATGCTGATAGCAGAGGAATAATAATAATAATAAACTTTATTTTGTATAGTGCCTTTAAAGGTGGCTTCTCAAAGCGCTTTACAATGAAAATGCAAGAAATACACAGGATGAAACACAAGAAGTACACAGGATAACATAACATAAGGGATAAAAGGGACAATTAAGTGAAAGCTTGTCTAAAGAACCTGGATTTTATGACTTACTGTAAAATCCCTTTCTCTGAGTTCGTCGACAGGCACAGCAACTCTTAGGACTAAGTGGGTTATACTGCCCTCTTCAGGAGTTACTAGGCAGAACAGGCAGTTCTAACAGCAAAAAGAACAGTAACAGACACAGCCCCTCCCAGGGGCAGTCCCCAATGCCAGATAACACCACACCCAGCTCTGCTAGCTCAGTTCGTAGCAAGCAGTGCAACATCCAGAAGGGTGGGTGCTGTGCCTGTGGACGAACTCGGAGAAAGGGATTTTATGGTAAGTCAAAAAATCCAGTTTTCTTTCGTTCGTCGACAGGCACAGCGACTCTTAGGACTAAGTGGGACGTCCAAAAGCAGTGCCAAAAAAATGAGGGGTGGGTAACAGAACAACAGCACTACACCCAACCGAACCCTCGGTGAGGAACCAAGTGTGTCTCACACGGCCGACCTGGTAGAGTGAGCCGTGACCGGGAAGGGAGGCTCCAGACCCCGAACAGCATAGGCTCGGATCACCGTCTGTCTAATCCAATGTGAGATTTGTTATTCACACCCAGGCGTTTGGAAATCACGGGCAGAATCACAGCAAATCTGCTGGCGATACAAAGCGCCCAGATGTGAATGCAGCCTTAGTGCTCTTAATTGAAAAAGCACATCCTATAGAGGGATATGCTTTGTTCATATTTCATATCGGAGGTTTACAACCACTTTAAGCCAAAACCTATTTTAGTTGCCTAGCAATATAGACTGCTACGGTCAGATTCACCCTGTCCACATTACCAGCTAATAGAAACTTTTTTTTTTATAGAGATCTAAAGCTCTGTAACGGGAAAAAACACACATTCATTTACAAATTATATGGCTTTTTCTGTGGAAACCTTCTTTAACCACTTGAATACCGGACACTTTCACCCCATTCCTGCCCAGGCCAATTTTCAGCTTTCAGCGCTGTCACACTTTGAAAGACAATTGCACGGTCGTGCAACACTGTAAACATATGACATTTTTATCTTTTTTTTTCACACAAATAGAACTTTCCTTTGGTGGTATTTAATCACCACTGTTTTTTTTTTTATGTTGCTAAATAAACGAAGACAGAACATTTTGCAAAAAATGATCTCTCTTCATAAATTTAGACCAAAATGTATACTGCTACATTTCTTTGGTGAAAATAACCCAAATCTGTGTTTATTATTTAGTCTATAGGAAAGTTATGAGTCTACAAACTATGGCTATATGGTTAAACTACATATATCTGAAAATTCATCAATCCTGATGTACTGATGGCCTATCTCATTTCTTGAGGTCCGAAAATGCCAGGCCAGTACAAATATCCTCCAAATGACCCTTTTTGGAAAGTAGACAGTCCAAAGTATTTAACCACTTCCCGCCCGGCGTATAGACAAATGACGTCCGGGCGGGGGGTTCATTATCCTGACTGGAGGTCTATTGGCGTCCTCAGGATAATCTGCGATTGCGTGCCCCTGGGGGCGCGCATCGCGGCGATCGGTGGTGCCGTGGGTCAGGCTGACCCACCGCATTACCGACCAAGGTAAAAGGCTTCGATCCAAAGCCTTTTACCATGTGATCAGCCGTGACCAATCACGGCTGATCACAGTGTAAATAGGAAGAGCCGTTGATCGGCTTTTCCTCTGCTCAGGTCTGCAGACCTGAGCAGCGGAGAGACGATCGGCTGCTCTCCTGACAGGGGGGGGGGGGGCTGCGCTGAACATTTATCAGCGCAGCCACCCTCAGGATCACCCCACTGGACCACCAGGGAGCCGGATCAGGACCATCTGGGAGCACACAGGCCGCCCAGGACCACCAGGGAAGGAAATCAGAGGCCACCCAGGACCACCAGGGAGCCCCCACTAGACCACCAGGTAAGGGCATTATTGTGCACTGTAGGGATGGCACTGTGCCCATGTATGATGCCTGTCAGTGCCATCCCCAACAGTGCTTGTTGCACCTGTGCCCACCACTGCCACCTATAAGTGCCCACCTGTGACACCTATCAGTGCCCACCTGTGTCACCTATCAGTGCCCACCTGTGTCACCTATCAGTGCCCACCTGTGCCACCTAAAAGTGCCACCTATCAGTGCCCAGTGCCACTTATCAGTGCCGCCTAGGAGTGTCCATCAGTGCCACATATCCGTGCCACGTATCAGTGCCCGTCAGTGTTGCTTGTCAGTGCCGCCCATCAGTGCTGTATATGTGCCCCATCATCAGTGCAACCTTATCAGTGCCACCTCATCAGTGCCAATCTGTACTGCCTCATCAGTGCCCATCAGTGTAGCCACATCAGTGCCCGTCAGTGAAGGAGAAAATGTACTTTATACAAACTTTTGTGACAGAAACAAAGAAAAATGTTTTGTTTTTTTCAAAATTTTCAGTCTTTTTTTTCTATAGTGCAAAAAATAAAAACCGCAGGGGTGATCAAATACCACCAAAAGAAAGCTCTATTTGTGGGAACAAAATGATAAAAACTTTGTTTGGGTACAGCGTCGCACGACCGCGCAATTCTCATTCAAATCGCAACAGCACTGAAAGCTGAAAATTGGTCTGGTAGGGAATTGTTCTAAGTGCATGGTATTGAAGTGGTTAAGTAAGAGGCATGGCGGGTTTTGAAGTTAAAATTTTGTCACAATTTTTTGGAGAATGAAGAAATGTAAAAATAGGATTTTTTCATTGACAGACGCAGCCTCTCATTCTTGACATGTGGGGTTTATGCAGCTTTCACTAGGAGTGGACTAGGCAGAACAAAGTTCAACTCAAAGCAAGCACAGCCCCTCCCAGGGGGCAGTCCTCACTTTGCATAACCCCTCCAGCCCTGCTTCAGCAAGTCAGTTCGTAGCAAGCAGTACAAACTCAAACGAAGAGGGGTGCGTGCTGCGTCTGTCAATGAACTCAGAGAAAAGGATTTTACGGTAATTCAAAAAATCCTATTTCCTCAATCATTCATTGACAGACGCAGCCTCTCATTCTTGACATGTGGGGATGTCCCAAAGCAGTGTCACAACGAGGGGTGGGCAACAAGAACAGTACCCAACAAAAGAGTTCTCCAGGAGGTGCCAGACGTGCCTCACACCACAGCCTGCAAAATTTTGCGGCCAAAAGCAGCATCAGAAGAAGCTGCAACATCAACTCTGTAAAACTTGGAAAAAAGTGTGCACCGAGGTCCAAGTGGTCGCCTTGCACACCTGAGAATCCGACGCCTGGTGTCGGAAAGCCCAGGAAGTACTAATCACCCTGGTAGAGTGTGCCGTGACCGGAAAGGGGGGCTCCTGGCCCCAAACAGCATAAGCACGGGTCACTGTCTGACGTATCCAAAGGGAAATGGTGGCCGACGAGGCCGCCATCCCCCTGCGCGGCCCATCCACCGTGACAAAAAGCGCATCGGACCTCCGAAACGAGGCCATGGCTGCCAGATACACCCGCCACGCCCTAACCACATCCAGGGAGTGCAAGGCAACATTCCTTAGGATGAGATGGTGCGCAGACACAGCGAAGGAAGGACAATGTCCTCATTGATGTGAAACGAAGAGACCACCTTCGGTAAGAAGGAGCGAGAGGGGCGCAAGACCCCCTTGTCCCTGTGCAGGACCAAGTACAGGGACCTACAGGACAGAGCCGCCAGCTCAGACACCCGCCTAGCGGATGTTATTGCCACCAGAAAAGCCACTTTCTGCGAGAGCAGCTGCAGAAATTTCCCTGATATTTTCGAAAGGCGGCTTCTGTAGCACAGAAAGGACCAGATTAAGGTCCCACGGCACCAAAGGCGACCAAACCTGGGGGGAGACATGACGAACCCCCTGGACAAAAGGTACAGATCAGGGAATGCGTCGCCAAAGGATGCGGAAAAAGAATTGCCAGTGCAGAAATCTGCCCCTTAAGCGTGCTCAATGCCAGCTTGTGATCTAGGTGATGAAGGAAGGCCAGCACCCGAGCCACCGAGAAAGAACGGGGGTTCCAACCCCCTGCCTCGCACCAAGCAATGTAGGCCTTCCAGGTGTGGTGGTAGATCTTCCGCGAAGTGGCCTTACGCATAGTGGGAATGACGGACTCAGAGAGTCCCCTATCCTTTAACACCTGGGACGCAATCGCCAGGCCGTTAAAGCCAGCGAGGGTAAAGCAGGGTGCAAGACGGGCCCCTGTGAGAGCAGGTCCTTGCGAAGCGGGAGCCGCCAGGGGACGTCCCCCACCTTTGACAAATCTGGCGGAAAACCTCCGGATGCAGGGACCACTCTCCCTGATCCAGCTTCTGGAGACTGAGATGGTCCACCTGCCAGTTCTCTACACCCGGGATGTGAATGGCGGAGATTGCCGGCGCGTGAAGCTCTGCCCACCGCAGAATGTGGGCCACTTCTGCCGCGCTTCTCGTTCTGCTCTGATGGTTCACATAAGCCACCGCCTTGGCGTTGTCTGACTGGACTCGAACAGGACGCCTGTGCAGCCTCTCCGACCAGTAGGAGACGCAAAGCCAGATCGCCCGCAGTTCCAGCACGTTGATCGGGAGACGGGACTCTTCCTGAGACCAACGGCCCTGGGTTGACAACCGCCCCAGGACCCCTCCTCAGCCGTGTAGGCTGGCATCTGTCGTGACCACTGTCCAGTCCAGGGGAAGAACCGACTTCTCCTGCTCCAAGGTCGGGGCCCGTGGCCACCAGGTGAGGGAGCTTCAAGTCTGGAGATCCAAACTGATCGCCCGATCCAGGGAGAGCGGAGACTTGTTCCACCACAGCAGGATTGCCCGCTGCAAGGGCCGGGTGTGACTCTGGGCATAAGGACCACCTCGAAGGAAGAGACCATCAGCCCCAACACCCGCATGCAAAACCTGAGAGAGGACCTCCGCTGACAGCAGGGCCCGCACCGCCCCCTGGAATGTTAAGACCTTGGTGGCAGGGAGAAACGCCTTCGCCCACTCCGTATCCAGGACCAATCCCAAATATTCCAACCAGCGCGACGGGACCAGTACCGACTTTGGAAGGTTGATCACCCAGCCGAAGTCCTGCAGGAAACCAAGGGTGATGTCCAGACTTTCTGACAAGGTGGAAGCAGACTCCGCCCGTAGGAGGAGATCGTCGAGATATGCCACTACCGCTATGCCCCTCGGCCTCAGCAGAGCCAGCACCGGCGCCAGGAGCTTGGTGAAGACCCAAGGGGCTGAGGCCAGACCGAACGGAAGGGCCACAAACTGGTAGTGGAGATCCCCCACCGCAAAGCGCAGGAATCGCTGGTGGTGTACACATATGGGCACGTGTAAATACGCGTCCTTGATGTCCAGGGAGGCCAGGAAATCTCCTTGCCGAAGAGCCGCCACCACAGAGCGGACAGATTCCATCCTGAATTTTCGCGCCCTCACAAAGAAGTTGAGGGCCTTCAGGTCCAGGACAGGCCTGACCCCATCTTTTTTTGGAACTACAAAAAGATTGGAAACGTTCCGTAGCAGGAACCGGGACAATCACCCCCTGTTGGAGCAGGACGTGCACGGCCCCGAACAGGGCCTGCAGCCGTTCCGGGGGAAGCCTCAGATTGGAGGCGAAGAACCTGTCCGGGGGTTGGGTACGGAACCCTATCTTGTACCCGGACGAAACCACCTCGCGAGTCCCCCCGGCTGGGAAGCCCCAGCTTCAGCCGCCATAGCCCGCATCCCGTGCAACACCGGATATATATAACACAAAACTGCCCTGCAGTCGCCGCCTTGGGGCCCTCAGAGGTTCCCAGGAGGACTCACCCACCGCCCCTGTAGCTGTGCTGCTGTAGCTGCCTGTCCCTCTGCTCACGATCCCCCATGTTAGGAGTTCTCTTCCGGCCTGTAATCGCGCCAGGATAAGCAGGGCCGCCCCTCAACATACAGTGGACCACACCAAAATGGCCGCTGTAGGCACTAGTGGCCGAACACTGCAGTCGGCCACCGCAAAATGGCGGCCGCTACTGAAACATGCGGCCAGTTACAAGAAAACACACGGCCGGCTCCGGGAAAATGGCGGCCGTGTACAACACACGGTCGGCCACAGGAAAATGGCGGCCATGCGACCGGGTACCGGAGGATGGCGGCCGCTACCACAGAGGGGGCCCCACACAGGCAGGGAGGACTACAGCTACGGGTGGGGGGGGCAACCGGATGAACAGTCGGCCCGCGAAAGGCCAGACCCTAGCGGAAGGAAAAGGGGGGCACCACCCGTCGCGCCCCCCCCCAATCCCCCCGGGGGGATCGTACTCACCCTGCCGAAACGGGGGGAGCCGCCGGCCATGCAGCACCCGTGACACGGACACGGGGTGCCCGGTCCAAGGTGCACTGGCGGGACGTTTAACCCACCGGCCGCCTCGCACGGAACTAGGCCTGACGCGGCCGACCCCGAGTACAGCTAAGGGTCGGCTCGCATCCGTCGGCCGCGCTGGGGAGACTCTCTGGATCTAGGATATCCAGCCTGTCACCCAGCCGGCTGCTTGATTGGATGCTTCTATCAGATTTCTTGAAAAAAAGAAAAAAATAGGAAAAAGAATGGAGGACCACAGATCCCAGCAGGGAGCCAGGTCCAACTCCTTGCACTAGGCATGAAAAACTGAGTTGCTGAAGTAGGGCTGGAGGGGTTATGCGAAGTGAGGACTGCCCCCCTGGGAGGGGCTGTGTTTGCTTTGAGTTAAACCTCGTTCTGCCTAGTCCACTCCTAGTGAAAGCTGCATAAACCCCACATGTCAAGAATGAGAGGCTACGTCTGTCAATGAACGATTGAGAATTTTTTTTTTTAAAGCGGAGCTCCACCCATTTAAAAGTCAGCAGCTACAAAAAGTGTAGCCGCTGACTTTTAATAATCAGACACCTGTCCCACGGTCCATCGATGCGGCCGCCCGACGATTCGCTCCTCTCCCCCTCCCCGGCATCACAAGTGTGGGCGCCTGGCTGTGGCTTCACACCTGGGCGTGTACTGCGCATGCGCAAGCCACGCTGCGCGTTGTGAATGGCTGGGCAATCTTCTGGGATGGAGGGGGGAGAGGTGAACTTCCTTCCAGCGCCAGAAGAAGAAGTGGGAGCTGGTTGCCTATGAAAACTAGGTACCCGCTCCCCCCCCCCCCAAAAAAATGACATGCCAATTGTGACATGTCTGGGGGTCACCAGAACTTAAAACAAAAGTTCCACTTTTGTGTGGAACTCCGCTTTAACATCCTGTCACCAGTGCAGTACAGTGTCATCATATAACTGGTGTGGTGGTGATCAGGAACCAGTGTTAATTTTGACGTCCAATTTCAATTCAGTTTTAGTCGTAGTCTTTTGACTAAAATGCCATTTTTGTTTTAGTGATATTTTAGTGATCTGAATAGGTTTTGTTTTAATCGCATTTTAGTCGCCTAAAATAATGTTAATTTTGTAGATGAAATTAATATGGTCAGGGAACACTGACTGGTGACCGTATGTAATACAAAAAAAAAATTGAACACACTGACCAGAGCAATACAGTGTTACCATCGTAGTCAGGGAAGTGACCAGTATTTTTTTTTCTTTTTTTTAACAAATTATGATTGCTTACTGAATGAAGTGGGTTTATTCAGTGTGTATTGTTGTGATTAGCGGTGATTGGCAACAGCTAATCACATGGTACAGATGGGCTGTGATTGGCCCTGTCTGTACCACATGATCACTGTGACCAATTACAGCTAGCAACACAATTGTACACAATGATTGGCATGCATGGCAGCCATCTATTGTTTACAATTTTCATGTGATTTGCTGTGATAGGTCACAGCGATCACGTTCTAGGCAGCGGCCTGATACAGTGATCTGTCATCGGCAGTGCCCGCGGATACAGCCAGTTACAGATTGCGCCACAGCACAGCGTGTGCCGGAAGGACGTCTTATTCCCTTCCGGCCTATAGACAAATGACGGCCGGGTGGGAACTGGTTAAAGTAAACATTTCCTGAGAAGAACACAAGGATTGCTATTGTCTATTCCCATGTGAAGATGCTAGTTCTCTGGCCAAGACCTTACTAAACCCAGTCAGTGTATGAGTCACTCTCCAGCTGAGAGAGAGACACCCTTGTAACTGCAATGGTGGTGGTGGTAGTAGTGCAGACTAAAGCAGAGAGATCTCACCACTAGAACCCCTGAGGAATGCAAGAAACCATTTAACTGTCAAACATCTACTAAAAATGGTTTTGGATGGACTGACCTTTTAGGAAGCCCGTATTCCTTTGTTGCCAACTGAATCCAAGCCCTCCAAACTTTTATTGTTAAACATCATGGACCACATACCATCATCTTCTCCTGCTTGCACCTGAACCCCCAAGCACTCACCTCCTTCTCAAATATGGCCTGGTGTTTCTTGGTAAGCTTATCGGTCTCTGCAGAAAAATTGCTTCGGTGAGCCTCTAGCTCTTTGTCCAGACGCTGTTGGTGCTCATCTAGCTCAGATTTTAGCTTGTTCTCCAACGCCATCAGCTGCTTCTGGTGCTGCCGCCTCATGCGCTTGTACCCAGACATCTGCTCTCGTAAGGCCGAGTCCTGCTCATGTTCCTGAATCTGACGAGTTACCTGTGGGGCAGAACAGAATCAGAGAACAAACCCAAAAGAAACCGAAGAAGCCTGAGGCAGAGAAAACGTAGTGTAACCCTCACCAGGGAGGCGGTGCGGATAGTGGCAAAGTGGTCCCTATTACGGCAGTAGGCCCTGCGCCGAGCCGCAGAGGTCGACTGCTGTGCCTCCATCTCTGGCTGGTACGGATCATCATATATGTTGTCGTGAGCCTGGAAAAAAGGAGCCGGTATGTGAATACAGCAACAGCAAGGAGGCTGAGTGTGTGGGTGTAAACAAGGGAAGGCTAACACTGCAATGAAAAAAAGCTCTCTTTAAAGTATACCTGTCAGTCACAAAGTGAGATAACCATTTGGTAGGGCTTGCATATTAAGGTAAATTTATCGTTTAGCCTACTCAAGGACAGGTTATCTTCATAACCCACAATTCTCCTTTCCCACTGATACTTGCCCCTCCCATGTGATCCCCTGTCATCCTGTTTGCCTGCCAGAGCCTTGAGTGGGGAGCCCCGTGTAATAAGCTTACACATTGCTACAGACATTCTCCTCTACCCCATGTGACAGAGCTCAGGCTTGGCGACTTCGAACATTGCATCTTGCGAGGAAGGGGAGAATAATCACATTAACCCCTTCCCTAGAAGTACTGAGTATATCCTGTGCTTTATTCCTCTGGTGTAGAGGAGTACGGTGGTCTACGAAGAATGGTCATCAGTACACCAGTCTTTACTAGATCCTCTTTAACCACTTGCCACAAAAGGAAATTCTGGAACTTCTCTCCTACATGTAAACATCATCATTTGTTTGCTAGAAAATTACCCAGAACCCCCAAACATACATACATACACACATATATATATATATATATATATTTTTTTTTTTAAGCAGAGACCCTAGAGAATAAAATGGCGGTCATTGCAATTTTTTATGTCACACCGTATTTGCCCAGCAATTTTTCAATTTAAAAAAAAAAATAACAAAACATTCATTTATCCCTATTTTTCTTTTATAATGTGAAAGATGATGTTACACTGAGTAGATAGCATCTCATGCTTTAATATTGGGCCCACTTGTGGAATGGCACTAAACTACACTTAAAAACTGTACTCAAAAAATCTCCATAGGCGACGATTTAAACATTTTTTTTACAGGTTATCAGTTTAGAGTTACAGAGCAAGTCTAGCGCTAGAATTATTGCTTTTGCTCTAACGATCGCAGCGATACCGCACATGTGTGGTTTGAACTCAGTTTACATATGTGGGTGCAACCAACATATGTGTTTGCTTCTGCAGAGGGTGTGGGCGCTTTAAATTTTTTTTTTTTGTTTATTGGATTTTTACACTTTCCCTTGCATCACTTTTATTCCTATTACAAGGAATGTAAACATAGCTTGTCATAGGATAAGGGCATGACAGGTCCTCTTTTCAGAGAGATCTGGAGCCTATAAGTCCCCAGATATCTCATCTATGCTAGAAAGCCTGAGATAAAAAAAAAAAGAAAAAGATATCTGGATGCTCTAGGCATCATCCAGATATTTTCACTCAAAGTAAATGATGTCATATGACGTCTACCCGGGGGAAGTGGTTAGACCAACTTATCACTTCCATGAACCCCAGAAAATCAGTTCCCTGCTGCTTACCGGCAGCCGGTGGATGACAGAGCTGTTGGAGGTTACCGTGTGCTCTCCCTCCTGCATCATGGCCATTTCTCCGCTGTCATCAGAGGCATCTGCCAGGCTGTTCACTGAGCTGCTCTGGCTGCTGGCGCTAATGGACATGCTCGGTACGGACTGGCTGCTCTCCATGCTGGTTATGGTGCCTGTACAATGGAGGAACTGCTCCGACTCCTGGCAAAGAGTAAAAAGGTGTTACACAGCTGCATGCTGGATTTTAAGTTGTCCTGGTCTTCTGAGTCCGACCTACTCAATCAACAATTTGGTTTCTATTTCTATAATGACCACAAGTTCAGTTACACGCCAAATGTATTAACAATGAACTTCAGGAAACCTGAAGCTCCTCCCTTGCAGTGGGGCTGCGCCTACAAGGGTTACCTGTTCGTTTAGGTCCAGGGGACTTGGCAAAGCACTTTTACTTGCCTGATCCTCTGTGCTGCTAGATCAGTCCCCACATCCTCTTCTCCCCTATGCATTGGCAGCCTAAGGTATCAAGACCAAAGCAGGACCCATAGCCTTGCATTGGACGTGAGGATGCTGAGGAACAGTCCACATCTGGAGCAAGGGGGAGCAGAGAATCAGAAAAAAGTGCTTTTACCTTCCCTAGACTTAAACAAGCAGTTAACCCGTGCAGTGTTTGTACAGCTGAGAGCAATATAAGGTACTTTCTTTAGTTAAAGTGGAAGTCCAGGTTTTTCACCACCAATTCTAACACCTAACTACCCTGTGAAAGGAAGATGCTTATACTTCCTTATTCTGAGGAAGCTCCAGGTCACATGATTGGCTCACATCAGCGGCTTCAGGGTAGAAGAAAGACAACAGATGCCCAAAAGCAAGCCTATGGGTGACGTCACTGCACATGCCTTTCAGCCTGGAGTTCCACTTTAAGAATACATACTTGAATAGATTTTCTCTTTAAACCAGAATATAGTGCCGTGAGCATGAGACTTAAAGGATAAGTTCACCTTTGGAACATGTTCCACCCGTTTTTAAGGTGGAATATGCAACAGCATCTGCAGCCCCCCCAATCAGCGGGTGGGGGATACCTTCCCCAAGCCCGCTGTCACAATTTTAAAATAGCGTGGCCGTGCTGCTGCATCATTCAATCAGTTTTCTGTTGAGCCTGATGGCTTGTAGTTCTCAATCAACTTCAAGGGTGCTGGTGAACATTCTCATAGTCCACTGATCTCCTGCTCTCAGGTAATGGTCTGGGCAGACAGCTATGCTGAGTGTCTGCAGGAGCCTAAGATTGCACATACAATGCTCTGCAGGTTCCTTAGAGAAAAAAAAAAGTAAATGCATTTTTTACCTGCAAAAAAATGTGCATTAAATTATTATTTTTAAAAGGTGAACTTTAAAAGGTGAACTTTAAAAGCAGGGCTTCGTGCCTCCGTTCTCTATTGTTACTGATACTCCAACAACATGTACTGGATATGCCAAACTCCCCTCACCTCCTCTTCTTCAGTGGTCTCTGTGTTGGGTCCGTTCTGGGTGTCCTGGAAGAGAATTTTCTTCATTTTCCGGTACTGCAGGTTGTCCAGCTCTCGGACCGCGTCTTTTGTGCGCTGGATCAGCTCCATTATAACGGTCTGCGGCCTCTCCCTCTGCAGGAATCGGTGCTGGAAAACGGACAAGCGCAGTGGTTGCAGAAAGCGTACGATAAAAGCTATACTGGGGCAATTTACTGGTTAACAAAAAATTTACACCTGAACAATCAGACACACTAAGACGACCATAGTGTAATTCCCCATACTCCAACCAGATCGATTTATCTCTTGTTCTCTTTCCATATCTCCCTCCCTATCTCCCTTTCCATATCCCTCTCCCCCTTTCCACGTGTCCCTCTCCCACTTTCCAAATCTCCCTCTCCCTACCTCCCTCTCCCCCTTTCCATATCCCTCTTCCTATTTCCCTCTCCCCAAGTCTCCCTCTCTCTCTCTCCCTATGTCTCCCTCTCTCTCTCTATGTCTCCCTTTCCATATACCTCTCCCTATCTCCCTCTCCCCATGTTTCTCTCTCCCTTTCCATATCCCTCTCCCCCCTTCCCATGTCTCCCCCTCTCTCGGTTTCCATATCTCCCTCTCTCGGTTTCCATATCTCCCTCTCTCGGTTTCCATATCTCCCTCTCTCGGTTTCCATATCTCCCTCTCTCGGTTTCCATATCTCCCTCTCTCGGTTTCCATATCTCCCTCTCTCTCTCTCGGTTTCCATATCTCCCTCTCTCTCTCTCGGTTTCCATATCTCCCTCTCTCTCTCTCGGTTTCCATATCTCCCTCTCTCTCTCTGTTTCCATATCTCCCTCTCTCTCTCTGTTTCCATATCTCCCTCTCTCTCTCTGTTTCCATATCTCCCTTTCTCTGTTTCCATATCTCCCTCTCGCTCTCTTTCCGTATCTGTCTCTCTCTCAGTTAAACTTATTTTACCTTCAGCAACATATCAGAGCTGGGCCTGTCCTGGGGAATCTTCTGAAGACACGAATCCACAAAGTTCCGGAAATATTCAGACCTGCGCAACAGAGACTCTTAATAAGCAGCAAGCCAAAGCATTAAAGAGAATTTTCCATTTTTAGAGGATTTCAGATAAAGGATAAGTGCACATTAAGACAGTGAATTACAGCTGTGCTCTAAGGGTTTCGAATGTCCATGGGTAACGTGTGCTCTGCCCATATACTATGGGTTGTCTGGGCCTTATGCTTTCTGTATCTCATCATGGGAATGATGCAATTACCTCAACCATTCTAATGACTCTACCCTTCTGTATGGAGTAACTGTGAACTGTTATATGCAATGTCTGTACTTTTTGAGCTACTTTTGAAATACTCAAAAATATTGAAAAGAAAGTGAATTACAGGTCTATATTCTTCCTTGGGACTAGAGATGATCACAGACAGTCCCCCATAGTAGTTCGAGGGGCTATAATGCACAGGCAGTTCAGTGAAGCGTGGGGAGATGGATGTAAACACGGGAGGCTACTGCCGTCAGATTGAAGTATGCATCGGTGGAGGAGGAGGGTGAGTTGCATAGGATCAATTTAAATAAAAGATCTGCTAAGGCAGCCTCCATGTGTTTTACAGGTTTCCTTTTACCACTTACGGACCTCCGCCGTCGTTACACGTTGGTACTTTGAAGTTGAATACCATTGTTATGGCAGCCTATAGCTGCCATAACCCCGGTATACTCAAAAGTGGGCGGTCCGCTTTCAGATTAAAAGTGGTCTCTGTGGCAGATTCCGCAAGATAACTTTGATCAGTGTTGGTATAGGTACCCTCCCTCCCGCCGCGCTCTGTTCGTCTCCGCCGCTTACCGGATCAGTCCGTAGTGGCGGAGACAATCCGATCCTCTCCCCTCAGAGGCATTAATTCGAGTGAGGGAATGATGGCCCCCACTCGACTCCATACCACTGGATTATGGAAGCGACGTCAAACATCACTTCCGCCCAATGGTTTTAAAGGGGACACTTTTTTTACTGGAAAAAAAAAAAAAAAAATATTTTTTTTTATTGCATTTAAGTGTAAATGTGAGATCTGGGGTCTTTTTGACCCCAGATCTCACATTAAAGAGGTCCTGTCATGCTTTTTTTTCTATTACAAGGAATGTTTACATTCCTTGTAATAGGAATAAAAGTGATCCAAACAAAACATTTTTTTTTAAAAGGGACAGTGTAAAAATAATAGTAAAATTAATAAGAAAATCACAATCATTAGAGTAAGAAAGATTAGTAAGATAAAAGTAAGAGAGCAATAATTCTAGCAAAAGACCTCCTCTAACGCTAAACTGGTAACCTGTAGAAATTTTTAAACGTTGCCGATGGAGATTTTTAAGTGCCAAAGTTTGTCCATGAGTGGGTGCAATTTTGAAGCACGACATGTTGGGTATCAATTTACTCGGCGTAACGTTATCTTTCACAATATAAAAAAAATATTTGGCTAACTGTACTGTTTTCTTATTTTTTAATTAAATTTTTTTTTTTTTTCAAAAAAAAAAATTGTGTTTGTCAAGCTGGATACACACTATAAAATTTTCTGGAGATTTTACCAAAACCATATAATAGACCTAAACACTTTCCATGTGTATGCAATCAGGCAGGCCCTTCCACTACATGGTTTTGGTAAATCTAAAGGAAACAAGACAACAAAAGTTGTATAGGGTGTATGGGGTCTAAGACCGCTGCAAAAATATGGTGTGACAAAGTATAACAAGGACCGCCATTTTATTCTCTAAGGTGTATGAAAAAAATATACATATAATGTTTGGGGGGTTCTAAGTAATTTTCTAGCAAAAAAAAATATTTTAAACACCAAGTGTAAAACATAGGCCTGGTCCTTAAGTGGTTAAGTAGAAGTTATAGCCTCTAACATAGGCATCACCAGAATAGCTCTAATGGTGTGAAAGCTGAGTCGGGTGTATGAATTGAACATACAGCTGGCCAGATTCTACTCACCAGTGATTGGACTGCAGCACAGGAGACTCGTTCTGAGCGATGTGATATAAGGCACTCATAGCATTCATATTAAAGAGTGGGGGCTTTCTTTCCGCTACATAACAGGAGGAATAAAATGACAACTTTGTTAGCAACTTCACAAAAAAGGAATATACCACAGGAGCATATGAGACTTAGGACCAGATGTATGTGGTGATTATGGAAAGCCATCAGAAAAGCCAGTTCTTACATGTGTCCCATGCTTATGTAGGGGCAGCTTTTCACGCAGCAGTTATATGTGAGGTTTAAGACTTCAACATGATGTAACATCAGCACAGCTGTAAACGGAGCCTCACACTTCATATGTGCTAAGCAGGGATGTACAATGTATTCAGGAGGTGTTGTGTGTATTACATGGGGTCCTCTGTGGTGAAAGTGCATAATTTAAAGGCTAAGGTCACCTTTGTTCACCTTTTTTTTTTTTTCTCTAAAATGTAGCCCCCCCTACGTACCAATATAGCATTCATGTACTTCTGCAGAAATAACAAAGCTTTCCCTTTATTCTACACATGTTTACCTCACCTCTTCATGGCTGTTTAAAAACATTGCTCCATTACTTCTGCCTTCTTTCCTGGACAGACTTTAGGTCATGACACAGGAAGAGCTGACCAGCTGACCTCATTAGCACACACCCTGCATCATCTACCCTCCTACCCACCACCCATCTCCAGGTGCACGTTTTTTTTTAAATGAAATGCAATCAATCAGTGATCATTGTTATCATGAAATACGTACACAGACATTGATTATTTTTTTCTACCTCAAGAGCTGGAAATTAGAAAAAAAAAAGTGAACTTGGCCTTTAACCTCTTATGAACCACCCCACACAAATATACTGCGGCAGGGTGGCCCTCCTGCTTAAAATCACGTGCACTGGGTCTGGGTGACCCCCTCTCGCTGTGATTGGACACAACGGGCATCACCCGATGTCCGCCAATCGTTCTGAGGAGAGGCAGAATGCTGGTCTACCTATGTAAACAAGGCAGACTGCTGTTCTGCGAGAGGGGAAGATGGAGATCTTGTGTTTCTGCCAAGCAGAGACACGGATCTCTGTCTTACCCCAGTCAAAGCACCCCCCCGCAGTTAGAATCCACCCCCTAGGAGCACATTTAACCATTTGATCGCCGATGTTAACTCCTCCCCTGCCAGTGCCATCAGTACAGTGACAGTGCATATTTTTTTAGCACTGATCACTGTATTAGGGTCACTGGACACTAAAAAGTCGCAGTCACGCTATAAACCGCTGATAAATAAATAAAAATTCCATAAATCTATCCCCTATTTTGTAGACGCAATAACTTTTGCGCAAACTAATCAATATACGCTTATTGGGATGTTTTTTACATATTGGCCTAAACTGATGAAAAAAAATTAGATTTTTTTCATTGGATTTGTTTTGTAGCAGAAAGTAGATATGTTTTTACTTTTTCAAAATTGGCGGTGTTTTTTTGTTTATAGCGCAAAAAATAAAAACCGCAGAGGTGATCAAATACCACCAAAAGAAAGCTCTATTTGTGGGAAAAAAACACGTCAATTTTATTTGGTTACAACGTCGCACGACCGCGCAATTGTCAGTTAAAGTAACGCAGTGCACGATCACAAAAAATGGCCTAGTCATGAAGGGAGGGGGGTAAACCTTCCGGGGCTGAAGTGGTTAAACAGGACCTGTACTGTGGAAGCTAAACCTGAAAATGGAAAGCAAATATTAGACACGCAAGTCATGTCTGTAGGCTGCCTGCAGATGATCTCTTCCTCATTACTCGTCTATTTGTGTAGACGTTCATCTTGGTAGAGGCAGGACTTTGTTTCCTCATGTCAGAGTTGTCTATCAGAATGGATGAAGCCAGAGCAGGGTGATCCTTGCACAGCCAACAGCACAGCTGTGACATCGCCTGAGACTTAACGGTCAGAGGCAGCAGTGCCTTAGATGATCTCACACTGTAGTTATGAGGATCACGACAAAGGAGTGCCTTTTTCAGGGAAAATTTAAAGGTAACAGATTTCAAGACCTCTCTCATAAGCGTCATATTGATCCATATCTTGAGTAAGGACTGTGTTTACCCATGCGGAGATAAACAGGTGTTCCGTGCTTTCAGTCCCATTTATGTCTACTGGGGCACAGAGGCTGCAAGGACACAGCTGCTGCTCCCAATTTGACATCCAAGCGGGTGCATGGACCTAAGCACAGTGTGCATTCGGGGGCCATGCACCTGCATGGATGGAGACTGAAAAATGAAGAGCAGAAGCTGGTAATTGCTCATTAGCAGCAATTAAAGAATTCAAGAGCCGGACAGTCCATAAGCTTCAATATGCAGTGGGTTTGGAATGCCATTGCAAAGTTATAAATCTTTTTATAGTTTAAGAACCCATTCCTTTAACCCTGGTTTTCACTATGATTTGCCTATGAATCCCATAGGAATCACACCAAATTCCCATGCAACTCACATGCGATTCAATGAGGTGCAATTTGAGCCCATTAATTTTGATAAATTTATGATGTTGTACCTTGCGATCCAGTGCAGGATAATGCACTGCGTTTGCAACCTACATTCAGGGTGTCACTAACATTGCACTGACACCCCGCTGCAGATAGCAAGAGCAGAATGGCAATTTCAAAGTGGTGTGGGAAACGTGCACAGATCGCAAATTTCTGGGGCTTATTGGTAACAAAAGGAAAAATGGCCAACAACTTCTAGGGGTTCAAAGTAAATATTCCCATGCATTGAGCGATCAGAAGACTAGGTACCAGTGCTGAACAGACCAAAGGACCAAGTTGTTAAGTTAAGAAAGTGGCTAGAATAGGTCTGTTCACCACCTATTCCACAGAGCCCTGAGGAGGGGGTTGTTGCTTTAATCCCCTGAAATACTTTGGCTTATTAACATGGGCTACCTATAAAGGAATGACTTCTTCGTGTTTATAAGGGCACACATCCCCCATTACTGAGATTACAATGCTGAAGGCTCTAAATCCTGATTGGCCCCTACATGGGTGGCGCTGACTTCGGAAAAAAAAAAAAAAAAATGATCCCTACTTGCTCAAAAATTGGTAGCAAACCCTTATACACCGGCAACCAGCGTCACTCTGTATACCTACTAAGACAATCCAGGATATGGCAATTTTTCTAATTCCAACTCCCCCCACCTTGGGAGGGGAGTCAAAAGATGTACATAAACATATACTAAATCATACACACCTAACTCAATGCTGGTGATCCCAAGAGACCAGACATCCACCTTCCCATCATACTGCCCCTCGTCCATAGCCAGAATCACCTCTGGAGCCATCCTGCAGAAGATTAAAAATCATCATGGTACAAACATTTACTAAACAGGATTGTTGTTATTAAAGGACTGGTTCACCTTTACCAACATGTTACAGCTGTATTTAGGGTGTAACATGACGGTAATCACACAACCCCCTCACCCCCAGAGGCCCCTTCCCCTGTGACAGCGGGCAGGAATTCTTCTCCCCGCAGCCGCTGTCTTTTTTTTTTTTTAATAAACGAAAGTGTGGCTGTGTGGGGTTCCACCCACACAAGCATGTTAAAAAATTCACAGAGCTAAACTTCAAGTCCTGTAATTTTCAATAGGCTACCAGCGCACTGATCTTTGACCTCATAGTCCATTGACACTTCCTACATCTTAGTATGGTGGTACGGGCAGAAAGCTGTAGGCTATGTCTGCAGGAGCCGGGCACTGCACCCACGATTCAGATTGTGGGTGCAATGCATTGTAGGCTCCTGTGTAAAATGAGCAGGGCCCCCGGATTCCTCCTGTTTTGAATTGTATTGTAACTGTATGGTCTGCCCTCACATTGTAAAGCGCTGTGCAAACTGTTGGTGCTATATAAATCTTGTATAATAATAAATAATGCACATTTACCTGCAAAATCATGTGCAGTGTTTTTTTTTATTTTACCAAACGTGAACATGGCATTTAAAGTGGTTGTACAGTACCTATAGGTAAGCCTAGGTACTGTAAATATCTCCTAAACGTGCGCCGTTTAGAGGATATTTACTGTATACTGCGCCGATGACATCATGCGCTGTGAAGAAACGATGCATACTAGCACATCATGCTTTTACTTTGCAGGGGGAAAAAAGGAAGAAAATCCCATCAGGGTTTACTTCCTCTTTAAAGCAGAATTCCTCTCTTCTCAATGCCCCCAGGTGTACATTCCTAAATGGATATATTTTTAATTTTTTTTTTGGGGGGAGGGGGTTCTAAATACCTAATTTTAACCTGTTCCCGGTGACGCCGGCAGGAACTGATCGTCAATCCGGGCCGACGTCATATGGGTGCAGAGCGGCGATCACGGATCGATCGTGTGCAGGGGGTCGTGCCGCCG